>APFE031626660.1:84245-103347 GCA_000404065.3 Pinus taeda | reverse complement strand
TAACTGTGGTTCCGTAATTAATTGTGGATTAACCACTTACAATTATTAATATGGGCTTTATTGACTCTTGACTATGACGTGCTCCCATTACATAGATAAGGGGGTTAGGGTGGGACCCTAACACACTGAACACAAGTAGCGTATACATACACATGCGCTTTCACAAAAGGAAACATGTGTATATGTTGGAAAACTAAGTTTTTGGTCCGAGGTATTTGGTCCAAGGTATTTTGATCCATGGTATTGGTCCAAGGTATTTGGTCCGAGGTTTTGACCCTAGGTATTTGGTCCAAGGTATTGGTCCTAAGTGGTTTTGATCCATGGTATTGAGAAATTCCTAAAACTATATAAGGAGGAGAAGATCATTAGGCAAATGTTTGCAAATATCGAATATTTGATGAAGTGCGAGATCTGGTATGCAAGTTATTGGCTTATGGTGCTTTGCTTGATCTGAACCAAGGATGAACCTTTGTGGTTGGTGCTTTGCTTGATCTAAACCAAGGATGAACCTTAGCAGTTGGTGCTTTGCTTGATCTGAACCAAGGATGAACCTTAGCAGTTGATGAGGGATAAGATCTAATGATGGATCTGGATCTTAAGACTTGAAATGAATTATCATTATGTGGTTTGATCTTGTATAGTCTAGATCTAAATACCGATGCATGTGTCATTCTATAAATGTTATGATTTGGTTATAATTGAAGTCTGGAAAATTATGAATTAATATTTACAGATGTGTACGCTGGTTGGCTTTGATAAAAGTGTGTATACACACTAGTTCAACACATGGAAGTAGCGTATGTCTTATGAAGTATGTTTTAGTTATTTCTGTTTGCTGTTGTAGAGTTTTGGCTTCTGTTTTGGGTTTTGGTGACTGTATTGTGGTGACAATGTTTTGAATTATCATATTCAGGTTATGGTGATTGATTTTCAGTGATTGGTTGATGCAAATGTACATGATGATTGTTTTGCAATTATGATGTTGTTGATGGGTCCAGTATGAAAATTGAATGAAATGCGGCCTTCAGATTGTGGTGTTTTGTTCCAGGAGTATCCAGTCTGAAAATTCATGAAACGTGGTCCCTGGTAGAAGAGTGGAGTTTTTTGTAAGCTAGCACCTACATACTAGTAAACATATTGGCTAGTACAAGAGCTAGGGGGTTGTAGCTCCTTTCGAGTAGTAGCTAGAGAAAGAGAGAAGGTTGTAGCCTTCTGCAAGTGGGTGCCTGCGTACTGGTATGAGTCTGCACCAGAACAAGATTGTAAATATATTTTCTTATTATTAAAAGAAGATAGAGATGACAACAGGAGGTGGTTTTTACCCACATTGGGTTTCCACCTTATATCTTGGTGTTCATGTGTGTTGCTTATGTGTGATGCTTTATTCTGATTTTACTGCACTATCTAATACATCTCTGATATACTGGTTAAAGTTCAATACAAGATAAATTGTCAAAATCAAAATTTCTCTGCATATACGCTTGTTGCTTTAAGTAGAGTCGCTTGTACACACTAGTTCACTTAGCTGAAGTAGCGTATATAAATTGTTTAGGAAATTAAATTATTGATCTGATAAAATTGATTCACCCCCCTCTCAGTATTATTTCCAATAGGAACATGCATCCAATTCAGAGTCCTTTAGCTCGGCCACGAGTGACTGCTTGACCCGACACTCACTTGTGTTGTGAGTGGAGCCCTTATGGAACTCACACAAATTTTCTTGTGTCCTTGTTTGTCTTTGTGGTGTTTTTCATTTCTTGTGGCTTTGGCGAGTTGTCCTCGGTAGCCCCGCCTTGGCTATGTCCTTTTCCCTCTGGTTTTTGGGTGCCTTTTCCTTGCTTTGGATTCACAAATCCAAAGTCACGCTTCTTCTTTTTAAATATCTTCTCAATCTTGAAAGGGTATCGATATGCCATGCCGAGCGAGGAAATGTCCATGAACTTTATCTCATCCTGGATGTACTTGTGTACATAATCGCGGTACTAGAGTACCAAATGCCACTCAATGTCCTTGATACTCAGCTTTGTGTGAAGTGTATGGAAATTATTTGGGAACTTCAACACATCTTGGTCCCTTCCCTGTCGTAGCATGGTCCACTTATGTATTTATCTTCATAGATCCCAATAGGGTAATATTTTACCTTAGTGGCATCTCGGAATGAATCCTAAGTGGGTGTGGCTGAAAACAACAAGGGTTCCCTCTCATCCTTTTGTTCATAGTAGGTTTCCCACAAGTCCTTGACGTGTGGGGCATCTTTGAGAAGTGAGAAAGTAATATTTTCCCGGTTGGAAAAGTCATGAACTGAAAAATATCCTTGCAACAAATTTAACCATTTATCTATGGCGTCTGCATCTATCAGGCCCTCAAATATGGGAATATCAAAGTTAACTTCTACCTTAAAAGGAGTAGCACCTCTAGAGTGGCTTTAGGATGAAGATGTGTCACCTGTGTGTAGCCATCGAAGGACCGCAACTAATTTACCCATCATCGTGTTCCTTTGTCACTCAAGGGCTTCCTCGAGCAATAGTTTGAAAGACCCCCTTGTATTTCTTTTCTTTCGCCATGGGAGGTCATTGAGGTTTGCAAGGCTGATCTTACAGCGGTTCAACCAAATCGAGTCATAACTCCTTATACCCTGACCTCATTAGGGACATGCACAAAAAAACAGAGAAAGAGAAAACTACTATTGGGGTCCAAGTATGATTGATTTATTCACCCTATTCCTACATTAATTTATCAATCTGGGTGCATATCCTTTCAAGGAAACACGCAAGGTATATGTAGGGCAAAAGCACAATCCGTTCCAACCAAGGTTCGCGATTAAGATTCAAAACATTGTTGTAAGATTAAACTAAATATGTAACTCTAGAAAAGTGATTACAACAATTAAAGAACTATAAAAACAAGCATAAACTAATAAATAACACACATAGAAGGACGCAACACCTGATCAAAAGAGTGGACCCAGCTCTCTGATCAAGGTTGTGTTAGTCACAGCGAAGATTAGAACAACAAAATAGATGATGCTTTATTGATCTGAAAATGGTTATTATAATATCAAAGGGGCATCCCCAAATTACAAGAATAATCTGTCTTTTATACACAACAAGGGAGAATGACATCTTTCCCCAAAACCTGGTAACCGTATATCCAGAAATGTACATTAGTTGGAACGGCACCAACACCAAATAGACCAAATCAACAAGAGGTCCAAGAATGGTTCAGGGATTTGCGATTCCAGCTACGTGGCCTCCTTATGGCTGGTCATTGATGTGAATCATGGATCTACTGCGGGATGTTGAAGCATTGGTTCTTGTTCTCCAGAAGTTGTAATCAAACATACATTTTAGTGTTGCGAATAGGCAAATCCCCACGACTTTAATTCATTGATAAAATATTCCAATAGATAAGACAAGGGTATTTACCTTACAAATTTAGCATGGTAAACATGGGTAAATAAGTGCAAAAAGGTTCAAAAGGGTGATGGAAATGCAACAGAAAGATAGCCCGATTTGTGCCCAACATCTCCCCCCAACTTTCCTTTTGCATGCCCTCATGCAGTTCGTTGCCTCCCTAGGTTTGGATTCTACAAACTGTAGGCTTCTTGAAGCTGAGCGAGATCATATTCTCTGGCCACCTCCGTCCCTGGAACTTTAAATCCATCTGAAAGGAGGACTTCCTTCCACCAATCTCCCGAAACATTATACGTTGGAGTGTAATTTTCTATAGGCAACCAAATATTAGGAAACTGAAACTGGATTCCCATACACCAAACCCCGCATGTTTGGACACATGCCACATACCTAGGCACTATGGGAAGTACTCGTGCAAAATTTGGTGCCCCAAAAGGTTCCCTATTCTGGACAGCTATAGGTGACATCATCCAACTTTTCTGATAGCAATCAAGGGCCTCATCTTGAAATGTGACTAATTGTCAGACACAAAGATCAAAGCACCAGTTTTGTGTCCTCAGCATTTTGTCTCTGTTCCCCTCAATTCCCAAAAAGGTGTTGTGTTTAGTGAACATGGTGATTGACCTCTCATGTTCTCCTCTTACTATAAATGGCTTTGTAACTTGATTAGATCCAAATGTGTTAAAAGACATCTGTCAGCTGATCTGATTGAAAGTGTAAGAGGTGAGGGCCCTTAAATGAATGCCCCCCACATATGGGACTGAGTTGAATTCTCTGTCCAGGCACAGTAGATACTCGTGTAGGTAAAACTCACACATCAAATGTTGAGCTGGCACATCATGACTCCTCATTATTCGGAGGAATTGTACACCATCTTCTATTTCATAACTAATATCATTTTTTATGCTCTCCATGCAGAATAAAAGAAAATGTTCATGCAAGAATAAAGAATTACAAGAAGCAGGGGGCTGACATTCCATCACTTCTTGCGCCAAATTAAACATCTGCTCCTTATCTGTTTTTAGCTCGGCCACTTGCTTTTCCAGTTGCTCCGTCTTGAGCTATTTCTTTGCATGCCTTAATCTCATTATATCTATGTGCTCCACGTATTCAAAAATGGTTGTGGAGGCTCGTTCCTGAATTCTTCTGACCTCATTTTGATACTGAGCCACAATAGATTTCCAAGTCTGCACTTCAGTCGTTAAGGCATACTCACGATCTTCAAACAATCATTCAACCGGGTCTGTTTGAGTGGCAGAAAAGGTTGTGGCTATCTGGTTCACCTGAGTCTCTACTTCTACTCCTATGGATTTGGACCTTTTAGCTTTCCGTTTGTATTTCTTCATCTACTTATGCATTTTGTGTACCTGCTTCCTTAGTTTCCTTACCTCCATCTTAAGCCGCATTGTCTCTTTAAATTTTAGCTAGTACTTTTTCTTGACAGGGAGTCTTCGTTGTTCACACAGCTCTACCCATTCCTATTTAACCAAAACTTCCTTAGTTTCAGCAGTTGGAGGTAAATCCCCCGTAACAGCTTCTGTTGTGTCGACTGTTGGGTTTTCCTCCACTGCCTGTTCTTCTTCAATTATCTCTTGCTTCACGACCTTCTCACCTGCCTTTTCCATTGGCTCATTCGTTAGGACTGCTTTGCTTGGTCCATCCTCTTCGCCAACGACTACTTCCTCTTGTTGTGTGCTCACCATGACCAGTGATGCCCTTGCAAGATTCTCTCCTACTAATGTGTCTATTAAAATCCTTCCCGGTTCCCCAGCCTCAGGGCCTCTATCTCTTTTCTCCTCTAAAGCTCCAAAGCGCCTATCACCTAAGTAGCATCCACCCCACATAGTTGTGGCCTTTGTGATAAATTCAAAGCTAGAGGAATGGCAAGATCTTCTTCTTTATGTCGAGGGGAACGAGTTACCCTTGTTCCTCTTGGGATAGAGGAGAAAAATGAGAACTGGCAAGGACCTTCAGTCTTCAGTCCCGAGGTCGACACTAGTTCTTGTGGGTCAACGCCAACCTCATTCCTTAGTTCTTGTTCCTCCTCTTCCATTGGTTGGATGGTTGGGGTGGTCACGACCTCTTCTTCATTTGGTTGATCCTCTTCCATCAACTCCATGGTGGTAGGAGGTCCTTGTGGGGTACCCTTGATCCCAATATCGACCAATTCACCCACTCTTGCTTGTTGTGGTCCTGCCTTTGTATCAAATTGCTCTGCTAGTTCCATAGGCGAGACTCGTTCTTGTGGGACAGCCTCGGTCGTGGTACTAGTGGGCCCTTCTATGTCAACTCCCACATCTTCCATTGGTTCCATTGTTTCAGCTTACTCTTGGGGAGCAACCTCTTCTTCAATTTCTTCAGCTTCCATTTCCATCTCTTCTGATTCCTCCTGGTCAACATAATCATTTTCTCCTGTGTTTTCTTCCTCCATGGCTTCTGGTTCATCTCCCTTGGTAGCCACAGTTGCTGCTACCTCTTCCTCTGTGGAATCCTAAAACAGTTCCAACGGGATCGGTATTCTTCTTATGGCATTCATTACTAACAGCTAAACCAGCCCATGGTGGGTGATGACCACCAATACCTATCATGACCCTTGAGTTGAATGTGCCATCAGGTGAAGGCTTCTTAGTAAGAAATAAGGCACATTCGGTGAAAAAGCCTCTACTTGGGGAAATCACAGGCGAGCTAGTATTCAGAGATAGTATTTGAATATGGTGGAGTATCTCCCTTCACAAGTCATATATTTTATGACAAACTCTGCTACTCCTCCCCATGGATGCGGTAGCGAGTTTCGGTCATATCACCAACCCTTCTGCACAATGCTTTCTCTCGCCTGTAAAAAGGGTTCGGGAAACTCCGAAAGGGCAGTCCTTCTTGAAAACCATCGCTATTCATTTTGAGGCGGGCCACTAACATCTGCAATGGCTTCCTCTGTCACAGGGATTTAAAATCCGCAGACCCGAGAGCTTTCTTCTCCCAAGTTGAGTGCAAATTCTGCCATAATTTCTTCGTTCGACCCCCTCAACCTGTCAAAGTAAACATTCCAACCTGAGTTCTCAAAGGCCTACCATGCCTCTTGGTTGTTCCGAACTCTCGTTGTATCTTCAAGCTCATGCCGCACAGACCATCCACCCATCGCTGTAGAGGTGGGATTAGCACGACGAATGCAGTTAGCTGGAAAGGGAGAATGACAGGGCTCCAAACCATTGGCAACTGAAATAATGTCATGGTCACTTTTGGGGACAACGGATGAAACAATACTGGTACATTTGAGAATGATGACATATTATGGTGGTACTGTTAGATATTTCAGTGATTTAATGCAGCATGTTGGGGAGGTGACTGGTTATGATTCTGCGTGTACGAGTACGCATTCCAACACATCATAGTTATGATTACGAAGTAGCGTAATCATTAAATTTTGTTTGGTGAGGATCGTGTGACATAAATGCTTTTTCATGGTACGTCATTGTTTATTATGACGGTTAACCCCCCAACTTAATTGTGACCGTCCACATCATGTTTTGAAGTCTTTTTGGAATATTTTAATTACATTAGTAAAAGTCAGAGGAGACATACCTGGGGACCTACCTTGTGGTGGAGTAACAACGAAATGTCTAACGGAGTAACAGCAACAGGGAGTAACAACAACGACGGAGTAACAAAAATTACAGAGTAACAGCACCGGTGGAGTAACGACAACAACAAAGTAACGAAAATTATGGAGTAACAACACCGACGGAGTAATGGCAATGGCGAAGTAACGGTAGTTACAGAGTAACAACACCGGCGAAGTAACAACAATTGCAGAGTAACGACACTGGCGAAGTAACGGCACCGGCAGAGTAACGACATCGGTGGAGTAACAACAATTGCAGAGTAACAGCACTGGTGGAGTAATGGCACCGGCGGAGTAACAACAGTTGCAGAGTAACAACATCGGCGGAGTAATGATAGTTGCTGAGTAACAACAATTACAGAGTAACAACACTTAGTGGAGTAATAGCACACACCAGTGGAGTAACAACAACATCTTAATAGCATCCCTAGTGGAGTAACAACGTCGAGTGTTACATTTCTCATGGCCATATTCCTTTTTTATTCCTGCAAAATACAAACAAGTAAGTAATAGCAGTATTATTTTATAATATATATATATATAGAGCAGAGTACGAGTGTCCTTTATTCCAACAACTATTAAATCAGATGAACCAGAAAGGTGTTTGACAAAGGCATCTCTAGAGGTTGGACAATGGTATAGTTTTAGATGGTGTCCATTTACTAAGAACGAGGTATGATTCTCATCTATTGTAATTAATATAATTGTTCCATTATCGAACATGGCATCCACTTGATATGGTCCCATCCAACGAGTGTGAAGCTTGCCTTTGAAATCCTTAAATCACGAGTCATAAACTAATGCCCAATCCCCCACATGAAACACCTTATTTTTGATAAATTTATCATGCCATTTCATTCTTTTTTGTTGAACAACAATAGTCTTATGGACAGCTACTGATCGAATCTCGTCCAATTCATTCAGTTGTTCCAATCAGTATTTATGTGCTTCTGATGGATCTAGGCCTACTTCTAGAGTTGTTCTGAGTGCACTGATTTCAAATTCTACCAGAAACAAGGGGGATTTCACATAGACTAATTTGAATGGAAAAAACCCAGTTGTGTTTCGCCATGTTGTTTTGTATGCCCATAAAGCTTCTGGAAGTTTTTGTGCCCAATCCCGATGATGACTTACTACTGTTTTTGTCAAGATATTTTCCAATATCTTGTTTATGCTTTCTACTTGTCCATTCGCCTGGGGGTGATAGGGGGTTGTCACTTTATGTTTGACCCCATATTTCTACATCAGCTTCCTTATCATGTGATATGTGAACTGTGATCCTCCATCTGACACAATTTCCCTTGGAGTACTGTATCGGGCAAAGATTTCTTCAAAAAGAAAGTTTGCCACTACTTGCTCTGTTGCTCTCGTGATCGCTTTGGCTTCCACCCATTTAGTCACATAATTGGTGTAGACCAGGATGTAATATTTCTGATGAGAGGGTGTGTTAAAGGTTCCAACAAAATCAATGGCCCATTTCTCAAACAGTTCAAGGACTATTTGGGGCTGTAGAGGAATTTCATCTGCTTTCCCAGGTTGTCCCATCCGTTGGAAACTATCACACCTTCGGACATAATCTCGAGCATCACGAAAGATGGAGGGCTAGTAATATCCCATTTGCAACCCTTTGTGACGTGTTCTTTTATCTGCAAAATGTCCTCCATAGGGTCCATCATGTGCAACCTTTAATATCTCATAGGTATTATCTTCTACCACACAACGTTAAATTTATTGGTCAACCCCTATATGAAAGAGATATCCTGCCATCCATGAATATCAGGTACTCTGGTGAATAGTCTTCCTTTGCTTCTTATATGATAGATGACGAGGCACCTTCCCTGTAGCAAGATAATTAGCAATATTTTCATACCACAAGGTGTTAGTAGAAACTGCAAAAAGATGTTAGTCTCGAAAATTATCTTCAATTGGTGTATTCTTACCATCATGTTCTATCCTAGACAAGAAATCTGCAACCACATTGTCCTTCCTTGGTTTATCTACTATAGTAATATCAAATTCCTATAGTAGTAAAATCCATTTTGTAATGCGACCAGGGGTAATAGGTTTATTCATTAAATACCTGATAGTTGCATGATACGTATGTAAAAAGGTAGGATACCCGATAATGTAGTGCCAAAATTTATTTATGGTGTAAATGATAGCAAGGAACTCTTTTTCAGTCACTATGTAGTTTAATTCAGCAGGAGCCAAATTCTTACTAACATAGTAAACTGCATAGGGTACCCTGTCCTCTTGTTGTCCTAATACTGCACCAATCGATGTTTGAGAAGCATCCGTGTGAATGTGGAAAGGTAATGCCCAGTCCGGCCCTTTGAGGATCGGAGCGATACAGACCAATTCCTTAATTTTCATAAAGGCTGCATCACAGTAACTTGTCCACACAAAGTCTGAATCTTTTGTTAGCAATTGAAAACGTGGTTGTGCTACTTTCACAAAATCTTCTATAAAACGCCTATAATAACCAGCACAACCAATAAAGTTGCGTACCTGCATGGGAATTTTGGGTGTCGAGAAGTGTAGAATTACCTTTATCTTTGTTGGGTCCATCTCAATTCCTTCAGCTGAGAGTAAATGTCCCAGAACAATTCCTTCCTCCATCATCATATGGCATTTTACCATACTCAGAGAGACACGTGCCTATATACACCTTTCGAGAACTTTTTCTAAATTTTTCAACCCTTCTACAAATGAATCCCCATATGGAGTAACTCATCCATGTAAATTTCAACATTGCCATCTACTAAATCAGAGAGGATCCCCAAAATTGCCCTCTGGAATGTTGTAGGAGCATTACACAGGCCAAAAGGAAGGACCTGGTATGTGAATGTTCCCTAGGGGCATGTAAAAGTGGTTTTGCCCTGATCTTCAGGAGCTATCTGGATCTAGTTATACCCATTAAACCCATCTAGGAAAGAGAAAAAAAAATTGCCAACCAATGTGTGCAAAACTTGATCAATAAATGGCAAAGGAAAATGATCTTTCTACATTGTCTTATTAAATTCTCGATAATCCATGCATATCTGCCATTTACCATTTTTCTTGGGGACCATTACTAATGGGGAAACCCATTGGATATCTGAGATGGGGTAAATAAAACCTACGTCCAGTAATTTCTGAAGTTCTTCTTTCACAACATTTTTCAATGCAGGGTTCATTCTTCTTTGAGGTTGTCTCAAAGGACGACAATCTTCCTTAATGTATATGTGATGGGTACATAAATTAGCAGGAATCCCCTTCATATCTAAATAATCCCAAGCGAAGGCTTCTTTATGTTTCCCAAGGACATCTACAAGTTGCTTCTTCTGGGATTCTAACAGGTTTGGATTAATATTCAGGGTTTTTCCTGGTTCTAATTCCACTGGGACACTTTCATGGGGTGCATCAACAGGTAGATCCTCTAATCCTTCTGTTTTTTTAATAATTTCTTGAGTCTCACATCTTAGGATAGATTCTAGGACTTGTTGATTTGGCTCTAAAACAGAGCAAGGATCACCCATAAAGGAGGTGATTACATCATCTTCTGTTTCCATTGTCAACTGAAGGGCCTGTGCAATAATGAGGACGGGTCTCAATTCCTCATTTTCCATTTCAGGCTCTTTCCTAGATAAAATTTTCTTACCACCTGTCGGTTTTATGGATGGGTTTGGTTCTGCAGGTGGGTATAACACTAGGTTCTTAATGTTATGCCCATTTGAAATAACCATGTGCCATGAACGACGCCCAATATAAGCATCCGCAGTAGCCAGTGATGGTCTACCCAAAATCAAAGGATGGCCACCCACCGAATATTGCATGTGTAAAACCGGGAAATCTATGGGATAGTGCCATGAATCCACTGAAATTGTTACATATTCCAACTTCCCTACAGTTTTGACTATAGATCAGTCCGCCAATTCCAATACTGTAGGTGTATGTTTCAAGTTATGAAGACCTAATGCATGCATGGTTTCAGTGGTGATAACATTGATGGCAGCACCCAGGTCTCCCAGCACATTCAAAATCTCTACCCCATTAATTTGTACTGTCAGAATTGGGTTCCCTGGATCTCCATACTTTTCAGGTATTAACTTTCCTGTCATGAAATCTGATAACTTTCCCATAACATGAATGGTAAGGGTGTCTTTAGATTTCTTTGCAGGTTTCTTTGAACAATATTCCCTAAGAGTCTTCGCATATATCGGCACATCCTTCATAGCTTGTAACAAGGGAATTTTAACAAATAAGTTATGCAATTCTCCTAATAAATTGAATTCAGCTTGAGGGCTTGATTTATTCAAAGTTAGTCCCTCCGAGTAAGGTGGTTCAGATTGATGATGTTTTGTAGGAGGTGCCTGGTCTCTATCAGTTTGCTTTGGCTCTTTATTAATTAGCTCTGATTCCTTACCTTCATTATCAAGTTGTTCAATGATAACTGGAGAAGGTTGAACATTAACTCTTTGCCCCGATCATAGATTCATTTCATACAACTCTACAGTGGAAATGCTATATGAAGGTAGGTTAGGAATGTTAGCTTGATGAGCTCTTTTGTTATTAGGATTCAGATTGGGTTGGATTGGAAGCTGAGGACGGGCATGTTGATTACCAGGAGGCACATTAGAGGGCAGTTGGAGTAGCTGTTGTGGCATCGGCTAAGGAAACTACCCAGAAGGGGATCCTCACCAAGTTGGAGCCCATGGGGAGCTCGAACTGGCTTGAGGGTTCCACTGCTGCCAAGGTAGAAACTGTTATTGTGGCCACATGGGAGGATAGGGCATGGAGTGAGGATTCACACTAAAATTATTGAAATATTGAGATGGATCTGAGTACATACCTAGATTTCCCATTGGTGGTCAAGGCTGCCATGGCTTTCTAGACCCCATGAGTCATAGTTGCTCCGTGTCTTCCCCCGTCCCTTGAAATACTGCTTTCAGGCCTGGCAAGGAGGGGCATGAGCTTGTTGCATGATTTAGCTCACATATTGCACATTCCTCTATGGAGTTTAGTGGGCATTCCCTCTTTGGGTGCTTCTTTCTACACTTCGGGCAGAATATCGCCATGGTCCTATCTAATTCCAGCTGCTTCTATTTTACTTGTAACATATCCATTTATGCTGACAGAGTACTAAGGATATCCATTCTTAATTTGTCTAGCAGGTTCCCGATTTCTGCCTTCTTAACACCCCCACCAGACCCCTTTGCTAAGCGAACCCCTTGTCTGTTTCTTGCAAGCCCCCTAGAGCACTGGATGCATAGTTCACAAATAACGTCAAAGCTTTCCTTAGAGATATCTCCCTTTCCTACAATGTTCAAAGTTCCATCGAGTCCTCACGAAAAGATCGGAGGAGGATAATTTTTAAAATTTCCTTATCCATGTCAGAGTGACCTGACCTCTATAAGGTGTACTTGAATCATTCCACACAATCTTCCAAGCTCTCGTCTTCTTTTTGTGTGAACTTGAAAAGTTCATCCTTGATGTTCCGCGATTTGCAGTAATCCTGGTATTTTTCTAGAAAAGTTGTCTGCATGTCATCCCATGTGGAAATTGAGCTTCCTCAAAGGCCCATGAACCATCGCAAAGCCATCCCTTTTAATGTAGCAGGGAAAATATTCAACTTTTGGGCATTTGTCATGTAGTCATACCCCCAACATACTATGTCAAATTCAAATAAAAATGTGTCGGAGTCTTCTGAAACGAGCCCATGAAAGATTGGTAAGGCTACTAATGGAATAGGCTTTGTGGGCGCACTAGCTCCCAGATCCTCGATTGGAAACTCGATGGTGGAGGTTGTGGGAGCCATAAATATCTTCCAATAACCGTTGGGAATTTCAACAGGCTCTGTGGAAGATGGCTGAGGATTCCTTACCACTCGGACTTGAGTTGCTTTAGCAGCACTTCCTCGGTCCCTTGGTGATGCAAGTACCCCTTCGTTTCCTTCTCCTGTGTCACAATGGCTTGATCCCTCGGCTACAACCTCCTTTCCCTTAATGGAGTAGTCTGACCCTGTTGATGTTCTGCTTGCGACCTCTTCTCCTTCTATTACTAGCATAAGGTTTCCCTCGTTAGGTATACTGCTAGATGATTCCTCAACTGTTGGAGGGACCTGCTGTGTCGAATCACCAAAGAATGTTGTAGAAAGCACTGGTTGTTCTACTGATTGTCCCCTGGATTTCACTCTCTGTGCCCCTGGATTCATGGCTGCGAAAGAGGATGCTTCTGGTTCATCCTTTTGCTATAATTTGCTGGATATAGGTGTTTCTTCCCAGATCTGGTCCTCCCCTCTTTGGGGCTCTCCCTCTGCCCCTCTTATTTGGTTCTTTGTTCATACAAATGTTGGTATGATGGAAGGTCTTGGTATCAACCTACAATGCTTTAGTCTTGAAGTAAGGTGTCAAACGACCATTCCTTCCCCAAGACGAAAGAACTTACAAAAAGAAAGGCAGCTAAAAAAACAAGAATCTAGGGTTCAGGGACTCAGAGCAGGGCGTCAAAAGATTCCTCCCTCCTTAGGACAAGAATCAGGAACAACGCACACCTCAAGAAGAACTAATACTTCCAAATCTGAAGCAGGGCATTAAAAGACTCCTCCCTCCCTAGGGTAAAAGCTAGGGTTTCCCGGAAAAAAACACATAGGGGTTTGAAAGAAATAAATCTAACTCAAGGCCTGGAGCAGGATGTCAAAAGACTCCCCCCTCCCCAGGACAAGAGAGTGGCCCAAATCAAACAAAAAAGAAAAGAAAAAACGAGCAAAAAGAACACCTATGCTTAGGACTTGGAGCAGAGTGAGAAAACTCGTTCTCTCCCCAGGACAAGAGATTGACCCTATGATTGGTCCGGATCGTGTTCGCACCTTGTTAGCCTCCCTGGCAATGGTGCCAAAATGTTGGGGGTCCAGGTATGAACGATTTATTCACCCTATTCCTACATTAATTTATCAAGCCAGGTGTGTATCCTTTTAAGGCAACACCCAAGGTATATGCAAGGGCAAAAGCACAATCCGTTTCGACCAAGGGTTCACGATTAAGATTCAAAACATTGTTGTAAGATTAAACTAAAAACAAAACTCCAGAAAAGTGATTACAACAATTAAAGAACTGTAACATCAAGCATAAACTAATAAATAACACACACAGAAGGACGTAGCACCTGATCAGAAGAGCGGGCCCAGCTCTCTAATCAGGGTTGTGTTAGTCACAACGAAGATTAGAACAACAAAATAGATGATGCTTTATTAATATGAAAAAGGGTTATTATAGTATCAAAGGGGCATCCCCAAATTTCAGGAATAATTTGTCTTTTATACACAGTAAGGGAGAACGACATCTTTCCCCAAAACCTAGTAACTGTATATCCAAAAATGTACATTAGTTGGAACGACACCAACACTAGATAGACCAGATTAGAAAGAGGTCCAAGAATGGTTCAGGGATACGCGACTCCAGCTGCATGACCTCCTTATGGCTAGTCGTTGCCGTGAATCATGGATCTACTGCGAGATGTTGAAGCATTGGTTCCTGTTCTCCAGAAGCTATGGTCAAACATACATTTTAGTGCTGCAAATAGGCAAAACCCTGTGACTTTACTTCATTAATAAAATATTCCAATAGACAAGACAGGGGTATTTACCTTACAGATTTAGCATGGTAAATGTGGGTAAATAAGTGCAAAAAGGTCAAAAAGGGTGATGGAAATGCAACAGAAAGATAGCCCGATTTGGTGCCCAACAACTACTCTGATACCACCTATCCAAACTTAAACAGGAATGCAACAAATTATAGATATAATCATAAATACAGAGATGTAGTAGAAAAACACTTCATTTCATTAATAGAAAAATACTAAGTTATGCTTACAAACAGAGTGGAAAATAAGATAGCTCAGGCAATAACTTTGTCATATTATCTCCATTTGGCGCATATGATACCTTGTTGGAAGGGTCTCTTCCCAGTAGTACAGGTTTCATCGCAAGGCCCTAGCAACATCTCCAAGCTTGCATCGGACTTAAAAAAACACCGTTTAGGGGGTCAAAACTGCTTCGGAAGTTCAGGACTCGAAAAACTAATAAAAATAGTAAATGTTGAAATAAACAAGGAAGCATATGAAACTAACTAGAGGGTCTAGGTGAAATAGGCGGGTGGCCACAAACATGCACCTGGATCAAAGAAATGGTAGGGGTATGTGTCCCTGAGAGAGGAGGCTGGGAAATGAGCCCCAATGTTGTCATATATTATCATGGATGTGGGGAATAGTAAGAGGAGTGTATGTCATTTGTGTTAGGATGCTTAAACTCGTGGACATGTCATGGTTGAAGAGACAACCCATTTGAATCCAAAACATGGGCTTTATCAGAGGGTTTCTCTATAGGCCCACACCAAAGATTGACCCCCTCTAATGGATTAGGAGAATAATCTAGAAGCTCCTCCATGGTGAGATAAGCTTATCAAAGGATGACTATTGAACTAGTGAAGAGGGGTTACGGGCCATGCGACCTTTTGGCCTTAAACCCTATCTTCATCTCAAAGCCCAACAAGAGTCTTCCTACATATTTTTTCAAATACATATCATTAAGAAAAAAAACTCTACAAATGATAATTTGATAATTAAATAATAATTAAAAATAATTAAATCATATAAATATATTAAGAACGCTTTTGCGAAGAATAAATTAATTTAATAAAGAATTTCCGTTAGGTAGCTTTTAAATAATAACTTTAACATTAAGGAGTACCTTAAAATATATTCAATCATCATTTATTCAAAGCATTTTGGGAGTTTTTTTAAAGTGTTTATTTAATATAGTTTATTTGGGTGCATGTAGTCACGCATTCCACCATCAAAACCTCAAGGTACCATATGGTTTTATCTTAAATCCTCATAAGAATTGAATATTACTGAATAATAATAAAAATCTCACTTTATGCCATTAAGTCCAACCACTTTAAACAAAATATTTTAAAATATATGTAATTTAACTAATAGAAATAATGGTCTTTTCCTAGCAATCCATTGATATAACTTTAGTTAAAATTATGTTTTTTTGTTGTTTAAAATGTGTTTTTGAATGTATAAATGGATTCAACACCCTAGAAAATTTTGGGGCACTTGAATTTTACAAATTAAATAGTGTAAACTTATGATTATTAAAAATTTCTACCAAATTTTGACGAAATTGAGAAGAAAAAGGGCCTTCAAAAATATTATTTTATGTATTTTTTCTTGTCCCTTCAAAAGAACAACATTATGTCGTCATCAGTGAATTCCATAGTACAAAAATAGCTTGCATTCCACTATTATCTTCGCTACATTTAGATGGGAGAGAAAGGGGTGCTAGAGATAACAGAAGATGCAACCATACAACCATTACTTTTGATAGGCTTACTAGCCTTACATAACAAAAAAAGAAACAAAATACCAAGAACCTGAGATAATCATGTCATGGAGTGTGGTGAGGTGGAAGTCTAGGAGGACTTGTATGAAAGCCGACCCACTCATGCATTTGGAAATTGATGTGTTCCACTCAGGCCTCCAAATCACGCAAGCGGTCATTGAGGCATCTCTGGTTTCGGCGGATACTCTCGAGCAGCTCTGGAGTCTCATTGAGGTAAAATTGGATTTCATTAAAGTAGGCCACCAATTCGTTTTGTTCTTCATAATGGTTCTCTCTCATGATGTCCAGGTTGACTTGGATGCCTCTCACTTGATCTGCAATGGTTTTCAGTGAGGCTAAAATCTCCATTCTACCTGGAGAATTCTCGAGAGCTCGAGCAGCCTCATCTGCCCATTCTCCATTGACTGCATTCATGGAAGTCGAGCTTGAATCACTAATTTTTTGTCGAACATGGCCATGATTCCCACCTCCATGACAGAGAGGCCCATGCTAGAAGAGCATGGTCGGCCACTCCCGAATACCTCCGACCAGAATGACCATAGAGGATACAACCTCCCGGAAGGAAACAACCACCTACACATACCTGAGCAACCACAAATAGTGCCACACTCACACCGCTTTGGCCTTAAATTTTTGGCCCTGGATGGCCTTATTCCTCTATCAGTCCTCAACTACAGGAGGGGAAGGCTAGTCATAATTATCTACCCAAAATCACACAACTGCACTTGTGATGGCTCACTAAATACCTCAACATACACAACTAGGAGACAGATAACAAGGAAATGATAAACTGGCCCACTACCAGAAACACCCCCTCCTTCGTGGAATTTTTGAGAGGGACACGTCTAAAGTTATTTCCACCACAGACCTTAACTGTCTGTAAGAAAATTATCTTTAGAAATAAAGTGTGGCCATAGAGAGGGCCACTCCCTCGACATGGAAATGGGAAACATTGACTTACTAACCACCACTAGCAACAAAAACATAGGGGAAGACCATAACCAAATGTGTACAATAACCTGGAGACCACAGAGTACCCACTAATCTAGAGAAACTCTCCTCCGGCGACACCTGGGGTTCCACCTTGCATAACCAAACTTAACGCACTAGAGAGGAGAGAAGCCTCCAAATGAACCAGGATCCTATATAAATGCACAAAATCCCATCAGAGAAGCCACAATACCAGAATCCAAACACTCTACAGAAGTCCAGCTACCCCATGGTCCTAGCAAACTTGCTTGGCCTTTAACACTCTCGTCCACCACCCTACACGTTGAATTCATTGTTGAAGATACAACAACCCTTACATTGTCACCGCTACATAATATAACAATGAGAGGCGGGTCTGGAGAGTTCAACCAACCACCAACCTAACACATCATGTTATCCTTCATATTGCCTTCACCTACCACATGCCTCGTGAGGCAAACTCTGTGGTGGTTTGACCAAGTGTTTGTACAACCCCATCAGGGTAATATTATTTTATGTATTAATAAAGCTATAATGTTTAAATTATTGCAGGAAGAGGTTCTCTCAAACCCACGATGGAAGAGATCTAATGCCTTGTCCCTGGCGATGAACCACACTTGTTGGTTCGAAACGTGTTGACAAATGAATTATGATATGATTTTTCAATGAAAAATCTTCTCAATACTAATATGGATCACAAAAGCCTCAACTCAACAATATAAAAATAAATGCACAAATTATGTCCTCTCCAATAGTAATATGTGGCCACACAAATATGAATACTAACAAACCCTCACAACAATAAAATGATTCATAATATAAATAGCATCATAAGACACATGGCTATGTGCTACATGCATCAACATCTCATGAAAAGCGACTATGATAGGATCATCGACATATACTCCAGTGGCATACAACAATATCCAATCAATCTCTACAACAACAACTCCAATTCTGATATATTATGCACTATGTTTCATATCTATTCACTATTCTTCTATTAACACTCATAGACTGAAGCAGTTCTTCACAAAACTAGGTCTTAAGACTATTTCCTCAATACAAACTCAACTCATACACTCACTCATTGAACCAACCAACATACATCTTCAAGATCAAGTATATAAAACATGTAGGGTGAATTTGAGCTTGGGGCTAGGATCAAGAGTGCACAAATTGGACCAAAGCAATCCACTAAGGTCACTACGAGGTCCCTTTCAAACCATTTCCAACCTTTTTCACTTATTCTGGAAGCCTCTGGAAATTTCCATGATAATTTCCTTTCGAACAACATGAGTGTCACACGGAATCAGTCGATCTTGCGGACAAGACAGACCTTCCTAGAATCTAATGAAGACCTAATGACAAACAAACCAACCAGACACTATCTCTCTCTAAATGCGCTTTATAAATAATGGCAAACAAATGTGTTTAAGGACCTACCTCATGTTCAACGCAAGTTCGGAGATGCCTTCGCTCCTTTGATCCAAGTAATTTCCTTCATCGCAAACCTGCAAGCACAAACAAGGCAAAAAATTAAATAGCACCTGAATATCCAATGTTATAAAACATATTTAACATGAAAGTCAAGGAATCCATGAAACAAATAGCATAAGATACTTGTTGAGAAAAATGAGCTTGATTGTATTAATTCAAAAGAAAAGAACCTTACAACCTTTGCCTTGACGTTGTACAAGCTCCTTCCAGGGTCCA
>APFE031626660.1:48676-61255 GCA_000404065.3 Pinus taeda | reverse complement strand
TTTTCCTATATACCATGGAGATTCGCCCATTTATTATATTTATAAATTTAGGGGGGTTCTTAAAATTTTCCCTGCTGAAGAACCTATACAACCTTTGTAGCACCATCATCAAGCCATAACATTACCAAAAAAGGTCTCCTCATATGCATAGACATGAAGACACAATGAAGACTCACTTTACAACTCAACTAATATGTCATGAATGATCTCCATCACATGTATATCTGAGCATCACTTGTAGCAGCCTCCTCTACTTGTAGCAACATCAACAAACCATCATGACATGTCCATCAATTCACATTCTAACATGCTAACTCCTCAATGACCAACATGCTACCATCAAGCTCCATCAGTGCCATCACATATTGACACACACCATGGGCCATCAATATGCATCATCATGAGGTTGACATAAGTGCATAACCTCAAGAGCTAACATTAGTGCCAACACAACCATCTCATTGTCAATACATCATTCCAACCAATACACATGCATATGAAAAATATAACCATGACCATTACCTTGGCGACATCAATTCCAACACAACAATGCCAACAAAATCCCCTTTTGGCATGGATGTCAACCTCATCAACATGTGAGGTTAATCTCTATCCAATACCCAAAATTAAAGCTACACTCTATCCATCTATTGTACTATATAACAACCCCCCATTTATTGATTTAATAGTTAATATTATATTTATAAATGGGGACCCTTTATAAATATTCTCCAAAAAATTAGCAGTTAAGCGCTTCCTTTTTGAACTATTAGAAATAAATTTCTAAATAAACATAAGGTATCAAGCCAAAATCCCTTTGTGACTAGTTATTCTCGCTTTATCGCATATCATTGGACCATGTGTGTCAAAGGTTAATTAAAAATCAGGATCTGTGAATTGCGATAAGGGGGACCACCATAATGTTCTAATGGTATCATTAAACTTTTCATTAAAAATAAGGCTTAAAGTATTTCATACAAAATAAAGTACCTATCGCAATCGCATACCGGCATTCACAAAATCACAAAGAAGCAAACCCCTTAGAATATGTGACTTGCAATATTGCAACATAACAAGCCGAACACTCATTGCATTGTAGCGTTTACACAAAGACCAATCTTGTGAACCATGAAAGGTTGTGAATTGCGATATGACCCAGACCTTATGGAAGTATGCGATAATTGTTATAACTTTGGTTAAGTCTGGCGCATAGTAAAAGGTCACTTTATGCAATAAGTATTCATTCAATCAAAATGTGCTCAAAACGATAAAATGTATGCTGCTCACAACACATCTCACAATATTCTAAATAACTTTGACCTGAAAGTGTGACGTTGTGATTTGTGATATTGCGATAATATTTATCGCAATCACATAATCGACATCACACGCTTCAAACTCATTAACTTGATTTTTTTCTTACATGTTTGTGATGCAATCTCTTAAATGAATAATAAAGGAAATAATAAAAGATCTTAGTGCGTATTTAATGAGTTTTAATGGCATTTATGTTTAAAACGGCTTGATGTAATTTGATATCTTTCATGTGCATTTTTGGATAAAAGCTTCTTCCTTGTCACCTTTCAGAATTAACTGTATCATTACATTTTCACTGTCATTTTCACTCTGTGTGTTTATCCGATAATCTCCATTGCTCAATTTCAAGGAACCTCCAAAGGAAACAACGTTTGAAAAGATGGTGAAGAAGGGAAAAGCTATTGCATTTGAGAAATCGGACATGAAACCACTCTTCTCCAATGCCACCTGCAACAAAGACATAGAAACCACATCATGGGAAGCCATGTATAACCTACTGGAAGAGGAAAAACCCAGGCCATTGGAAACAAAGGCAACAACTAATGTCGAAGAATCATCTAATGCTTCCTACTTTGAGGCAACATGTTCATTTTTACACAGAATAGCTACAAGACCTATGATATTACCATACACAGATATGGTAAAATGGGTGATTGATAATGTGAATATCTCAGACAGAACTTTCAGGAATGCAAGACATGAGGTCATGGGATCTTTCACACCATACAACTTGCGCTAGATGTACCATCTACTAGAGCCTGAAAAGCTCTATGAAAAATATTTCCTGGAGCATTTTTCCAAAGAGAATGAGGACCCATTGGACATTACACAGACCTGGAGGTCAGGCTCGAGCAAATTCAAATGGGAGAAATCTGGTAAGTACCCAATTTCATCCCTCTCGGCCCCACAATTTCGTAGCTGCAATGATGTGTAGATTATTTGGTAAAGCTGATAGTACCAAATTTTCTATAGAGTGGCTTCCATTAATTGATGTAGTGGTTAACGCAATGATTATGAATTGGAGTCAGATTTTATCAGACAATTTAGCTATGGCTATTAGGAAATATAGGAAAAATAGAAGTATTTCCTCAAGAATTATTCCCCCTTTTTATATGATCTCTTATCTAATGGATGCCATTTGTTTTTGCTCTCAATTTCCAAACATGGGTTGGATGTGGACTGTAAAAAACCCTCTTCCCATCCACATGTATCATAAAATCTTGTGGGAATCCCAATTCAATTCCCATTTTCACAAAATCTGCCATGGTATTATGTTGCCTATTTATAAAACAATTTTTGATAAAACAACCCCAGGCTTTCCAAAGAAGCCAAGATAGACATCTTTCAAGTCACAATATGGTTCAGTGAAGGAACATTCACTTATATCAGAGGTTTTGGGAGCATTGCAGCTCCACATGTTCTCCCATATTATGTTCCAGACAAGCTATTGGCAAGAAAGATAGCTTACCATACAGCAAGGGATGGTTTAACAAAAGCCCCGAGGGAGCAGAAGAAAGCCATCTGACCAACCTTCCCATTACAATGTGGTGCTTTTGCACTACATGACTATGGGCACACAATAAAAGAAATAGAGAATATTACATCTCTAAAAAATTGGCCACAGTTCCAGGGCGACAATATGACCCAAATCAAGTTGCTAAAGACTTCACCAGCATGGTTAAATTCAAACAGTTTACTCATGAAGAGGATCCATTTGATGACCTCTTTCAAGGAGCTGAATCATTTGCATAGGTCCTACATTTAGCATCATTACAGTTAAGCCCAGATGATATTAATTCTTTTCATTTATATAGAAATAAAATATTTTGAAAGGTCCCAGTAGACCTATTACAAATTGAACCAATAAGAGAACTGACTCCTAGTGTGAGCCTGGAGGAAAGTTCAAAGGAAAATTCTGATGAGGAAACACAAGAGAAATCAACTCAAGATTCGGAACAATCAAAGCAACAATCTCATAACGGAGAAGGGAGTCCTAGTAAAGATTTTGAGAAAGATACAGAAGGAAATACTGACGAAACGACTGAACAGGCCTTGACCAAGAAACAGATAGGGGTTGGCTCCACTTCAGCTCAAAGAAGGAAGATTCCAGTCATTGACCTAGACAAGGAATGGGAGCAATTCAATCAGAAGCTCCAAATAGGCACAATTCTTAAGGAAACATTTGGATTTTAGACCCCCAAATAGACTCAGCACAAAGAAAACCAAGAGACAATAGCAGCAAGTGCAGAAAACAACATAATTGAGGTTGTTAATGAAAACCTTCACAGTGCTAATCTTGTCAAGGAATGCATACTAGGGGCTCTCCCAGATATCAAACAACTGGAACAACGGTAGAAACAAATAGCTCAAACTAAAGAAGAAGCAATCAAACAATTGACCAAACTGGCTTGGGAGACATACTGGCAGTATTTGGTAAAACCACATAGACAGTGGATGAATCTGTGATGCTTAACTACCTTTTCACAAAAAATGGTCCCAGCTTTATCAGATGCCATATTTATAGGATAGTTAAAATCCACAATTGGTTAGCTTCCCCAGGTCAAACCAATGATCAACATTTGCAATCTCAAAGATCAAGTTAGTTGACTAAGATAATTCAAGTTGAAAGAAGCTTGTCATTAGTTTAATTCTATTTTTAGTTTTATTTTTTCTTACTCTGAGGAAGGATGTTTGAAACCTCCTCGGCCTTTTTTATAATAATTTTTTTTTGAGGCATGTATTATCGTATTTAAACCCTTCTCATGCATTAGAGAGGGGTCCAGAATTTCATCGAAAACACTTTACAAGACATTACACTTCTGTATTTTTGTTAAGGTTTTGATAAAATTATTGGAACATGATCTATTTTTATTTGAATATCAAAGCATATTCTACTAAAAGTACACTTTTTTACTCTTAGAGTATATCTGATTGGATGAAAGTGGATCAATATTGTTAATCCCATGAGCAGGACCTTTCATATATGATACTTTTACCGTATGATCATGTTTTATTTATTCATTAGCAATACTCTTTCTTTGATTGTCTTGTGTATGAAAATCTAAGTTATAGTTCTACATTATTGAACTTTTGTATGATGTTTCAACTATGATTTTGTATTCAATACGTGAACAATTACTATATGTGATAATTTTTTCTCAATTGTTTTGTCTATCTATTTATCCAAAACAATTATCATTAACGATTTCATTTCTTTTGGAAGTTGAATGATCTTTATTACCAATTGATTTGTGACATCTCTGTAGATCGCATATCTTAGTTTATTCCCAGGTATATTTATAGTTAGATAGCGTTAGATTAAGATATATGCATGTGTTTATTATTTAGAGTAGACTATACTTAGTTGAATCATTCTTCGTTATGTCTTATACCACCCCAACAACATTATCAATTCAATCCTCTATGGGAAATTGGTCCCATTATCCCTAGTCGGAGCCACTATACCAAACGAAAAAGGAGTTCCTTTTAAGGTCTGGACTGGGTGGTTATCCCCCATGTTGTCGCAGCAAATTTTGAGGCTTCAACACCATCCAAACCTCTCCAAATTCTCTCCCCCTTTTACATCAATGGTAAAGGGTAAACCCCATATGAATAGGTAGCAAGAACTGCAATACAAATTGGAGTGATACATGGCTACATGGCTACATGGCTGAAAAATAAAACATAACAAAGGTGATCCATGCCTCCATAAAAGAAACAAGCAGCATATATGTCAAGTCAACATCTAGAGCAACATATCAACCAACACCTCTAGCAACAAGCAACAACATGCCAATATAAGGCAACCACCATCATAAAAGAAACTATGAGAATCATCATGTACATGCATCAATATGCTCATAAGAATCAAACCATCACTACTCCTCATAGCAACATCATCAAATGCATCATCATATGAGGCAACCACAGACAATCTCCCCATAACTACATAGCAACAACTATCATAACATCTCATCACATGAGGCCAATAACCCCACTATCAAAGCATAATATGAGGCATAGCATGAACAACTCCAAACAGATCATAATGTCAACAATGTATGTTTGAAATAATAAGAGAAATAGTGCTCCCACTTTACACATGCCATCTCCAATTTGTAGAGAGTTGTTGGGCTGAAATGATCTCTTTCACTGAAAATAATGCTTCCTTTGACAAATAGATGCACCATGTGGACTAGGACTCCACATGACTAGACTCAAGAGACATATACATGATCAATACATGGTTGTAGTAGTGGCATAAGACCTCATACATAACTCATATGACCATAACATGATCCCATGGCTCATGCCTATAAGACCCAAATGATAGTACAATACAAGTACATGGGTCCATGAGAATTTTACATGATTTTTAATGAAATGCATGGCTGCTATGATCATCTCCTATGGACTACTGACTCAAAAACATGATACATAAATATTATTAAATCATCATTAGCTAATACATGTGGTTGAAATATGACTCATAAGACTCCTCCAAAACATGCCTATCACTATGATGACTCAACATAATATTGATTCGACTCAATACAATCATAAAATGATGAAAAAATAGTAAATACATGGCTCTAACAAACTGCATATAACAACCCATACATGGTTGATCCATATCATAAGTAATCTCCATACATCATGAAGTGATGATCATGATCTATGCATGGTTGCACATCTTTTCAACCAGTTGCTAGAGAAAACCAAAAACATATACATGGCTGAAAAATGTGTTCATTTTCACTCATGAAAACACTTGTAAATCTGTTGCAAATGACTTAGTGGAAAGAAATGAAAAATATGCCAAATATCACATGGAAATCCATACCATGCATATCTCTCCCTAAGCTCAATATACCTCCAATAGACAGGTTGATCTTGTGGACCTGAATGTGTATGAGGCTGAAATGAACTAATCATAACTACTATTGCAATAATCTTCACATGGTCCCATTGAGGTTATGCACCTCTCATAATCTACAATCCTCTATAAGTATGCACGAGGAATCATGGACTGAGGGAGGGAATTCTCTTCACTAGTTGAAGAGTTAAAGCTCCTTCTTCCTCCATATTGTCTTGGGCTGCTTCTTCTCCTCTTTGATCTGATTCTTATCTTGCTTCATTGGTTTTGTGCTAGATCCTCTTGGCTTTTGTTTCCTTTGTCGGTTTTTCCTTGAGAAACGAGATAGAAAAAAATCTCTTTCCATATGGCCAAATCTATGGCAAATATAGCACTCCACATGGCTAAGAGGATCAAATATTCTACTACTCATGCCAAATCTAAACCGTGCATGACATGTGCTTCTCCTCCATTGGTTAGACCTGTAATCTATTGCCTTATGGCCAAACAAGTGACATGAGTTACAATATCCATAAAAATCAAAAGTATACATGTTGGTCATTCTCCTTAGCTTTTTATACCACGGGAATCTCTATTGATATGGTTTATACGATCTACTCTAGCAATTTGTTGCGACATTCTCAAACTTGTGATAGTTGTAACACTCTACATTATGCACAAAAGGAACAAAAGGACTTTGATTCCTTTGAAACCTTACAAATTTGTCACAATTATCTCTAGGAGCAAAAGATCTTCTGAAAGTAGAATCTTCATGATACTTTCTTCTCTATTGCTTGATTTGTTGTTGGTTTTGCTTTTTTTCCTGTTGATGGTTCTTTTGATTTTTATTCGACTGTTGGATCTGCTTCTTGTTTCCTTGAATCTCACTTTTGTTGTTGGTATTGTTTGTTACAGGTTTCTTGGGTTCTTCTTTGATGTTTTTACCTACATGAAAACTAGATTCACCCTTTTGAAATCCAAGACCAGATTTATCCAATTATGATATTTGGATCTCAAGCAAGTTGTCTAAGGAAACTATACTCTTCTCCATCTTTCACTGTTTTCTCAAGGAAACCACTTCTACTTCCAATTTCTCAACCTCTTCAACTTTCACTTGGTATTTCTTCTGCATACCTACCTCAACTTTCTCAAATTATGCCAATTTAACCTTTAAGCTTGATATCTCTTCCTTGAGCTTGGCCTCCTTATCATAACAGATTTTCAACAATTTTTCTTTATCCTTGAATGCAGATGTAGTATAGAAATCTCAAATCTAAGACTCTTAATATCATTCTCATCTTCACTATGTTCTTCATCATGATCAAAATATGAACCAAAATTATTACTCAACAAAAAGCATTAAGATTTATATTTTCAAGAGCATGACTTTCTGATCTCTTCTCATCATCTGTTGAATCATGTGCACTGGAAGAATGAGACTCTTATGGTTGAGATTCTTGTTTCTGGAGGCTCTTATTTTTGTTCTTCTTTTCATTTTCCTTATTGTTGCTTATATGATCTCTAGAAATGGATTTTAGCTTGTCTCACATATCTTTGGCACGTTTCAAACCCACTAATCTCTTCATATCATCATTATGAAGTTTCTCATAGATTATACACCGTGCTTGTGCATCCTGTTGTAAAACTTCATTCGGAATTGGATCTTTGCCTCAACCTTCACACACTATTTTCCAAATGTTAGATCCACAAGATAAAATTTGATATTTTACATTTTTATTCCATACCTTGTAATTTGCAACCGTGAGGATAGCTATTCTGAACCAACAAACCCCAGATCTACTCTCCAGCAACCAAGCTACAACCAAGAGCCCCGCTCTAATACCAATTGTTGGAAATGTGCTCTGATACCAATTCTTGGAAACCTTTTAGCACTACTGAGAGGGGGGGGGGGGGGGGGGCAGGGGTGAATCATTAGTGTGATATATATACATTTTTTTCCTTTTATTAACTTCACTTACTAAATCACACATACATGCACCAACAACTCATTAGATTATCCATGCACATAACATATAAGTAGCTAAATCATAAACCATGTGAGAAACATAAACAATAATCAACACATCAAAATCACATCCACACAAGAGACACAAGATTTTTGGTGGAAAACCTTCCAGGAGAAAAACCACCCTTGTTGTTGTTGCTCTACTATGAATTTCTATTAGTCAACCAATTGCTCTTTTACATAGCTTGTTGACTCCCACCAGCATGGAGACTCAACCTCATATACAATATGTCAACACCGATTGGCTAGGAGACTCGATCCTACTAATCAACTCAAAAGACTATGTTCTCTATGGATCTCTATGGACTACCATTTGTTGAAGGCCACCACGATCAGTCGATCCTTGCCCAACTACCAATGGACTATCCAACCACCATTAGATTGAGAAACTTCCTCCTTTCACTGAAGCTTCACCATCATTGCTCCTCTCTCATGAAGTCATTGTTCCTCTCCACTTTGTGGACCTCCTTTCATGTATTTTCAAACTGGATCCCAAGACACTATGCTCAACCACAAATCAACTCTGCATACATGCTCTCAGCAACAAGATCTCATCATCAATCAATAAAAATCCAAGTGCACAAAATATGTTCTCTCCAATAGTAATCTGTGGCCACAAAAATATGAATACTATCAAACCCTCACAACAATAAAATGTTGCATAATACAAATAACATCGTAAGACACATGGCTATGTGCTACATGCATCAGTAGCTCCTGAAAAACAAGTGTGAGAGGATCATTGACATATACTCTAGCAACATACAACACTCTCTAATGAAACTCTACACTAGCAGCTCCAATTCTGATATATTTTATAGTATGCTTCAAATCTATTTACTATTTTTCCATTAACACTCATAGATTAAAACAATTCTTCACACAACTAGGTCTTAAGACTATTTCCTCAATACAAACTCAACTCATACACTCACTCACTAAACCAACCAACATACAGCTCCAAGATCAAGTATATAAAACATGTAGGATGAATTTGAGCTTGGGGCTAGGATCAAGGGTGCACAAATTGGGCCAAATCAATCCACTAACGTCACTACTAGTGCACTAAATGCATTCACATCATGGGAGGACCTTTTCAAACCATTTCCAACCTTTTCACTTTTTTTGGAAGCCTCTGGGTATTTCCAAGCTAATTTCCTTTTGAACAATGCAAGGAACACAAAGGAAATGTCGTGAAAACTCTTAGTCACACCCTTGACACTATCAGAACTCGACTGGGGCTATAACTTCTCCCATAAGCTGACATCCATGGGACTCGAGCATACCAATTGCTCCCATTCACCTTTGCGCATGCAATTGGGGCTAAAACTGAGGAACCATCAGTCCTTCAGCTCAGGGCCTCTACCATATGTTGCACCCTCTTCTCCTGCATCTGCACATGCCTCTAGATCTCTAACATGGCCTCTAACACTTCTGCAAATGGATCAAACAAACCTCTCAAGTGTCAGTGCCAAGTTGACCTAGAAGGGCCAACAAACAAGGTTTGCAAGTATGCGAATAAGTCCTTCACTCTCCATCAGGCCTCTGCGCAAGCTGCAACACATCTGAAGCATCTTTCTAACCTCTACAACATTATCATCAAGCCATCACATCACTAAAACAAGTTTCCTCATATGCATAGATATGAAGACCTAATGAAGACCTAGTTGACAACTCAACTAGTGTGCCATGAACAATCTCCATCACATGTAGATATGATCATCACCTATAGCAGCCTCCTCTACCTATAGCAACATCAAAAAACCATCATGACATGTCCATCAATGGACATGCTAACATGCCAACTCCTCCATGACCAACATGCTACCATTAAGCTCCATCAATGCCATCATTTACTGACAGACACCGTGGTCCATCAATCTGCATCATCATGAGGTTGACATAAGTGCTTGACCTCAAGATTTGACATCAATGCCAACACAACCATCTCATTCTCAATACATCATGGCAACCAATACACATGCATATGACAAATATAACCATGACCAAGACCTTGTTGACATTAATGCCAACAACATTTTCCCAAAAAGCACACTAGAAACACAAGTAATGGTTGAAGGAAGTCCATTACTAACGTACCATAGATCTATGTGGATATTAGTGGTGAGCAAATTTGTCCTATAACCAACTTAGATACATCCTAACTCTGGATCTCAGGCAATGATAGAGATCAACTCTCTTGAGGTGCAAAACTTTACTCAAGATTTGCACTTAAACAAGAGGTTTGCACCTTGATAGTCTTGATGTCTCTTTGTGCTTGATAGAACTCTTCGGTTGATAGATCCAAAGTGGAGATGGATCTAAGCTATTTCTAAAACATCTTAGCAAAGAACTTGCTAATAATAATGGAAAAGGTTGTAGTGAAATTATGATAAAAATGTTCAATATTAACCTTATTATAAAAAAAAATAGTTGGCTAGTGCCACATGGATTTGAACCTTAGCTCTTATTGTTTACATAACCATTCATATCATCAATTGAATTATACCATGTAAGTCGTTATTATAATACATTAATAATATTTAAATTATTGTAATCCTCCTTAAACATGTTAATTAATTTGGTGATATAATATAAAATAAATAGTATTAAATACAAATTGAATAAATTTTAATAGCACTTATATTATCATTATATACTTTATTGTTATTATATATTAATTAGATATTGGAAAATTATGAATTAAAAAATATATATATATTTATATATATATGAGATGTTATTAGAAATATAATTGCTCCCTGTTATCAAATGTTTACGTCGGACGGAAAATGAAACATATTTTGATTTGGAGCGCTTGTGGTATGTCGTGGTGCATAGAACACGGGTCCAAAACAACTATCAAAGCCAGGTTTCGATCCTGTGACCTGTGGGTTATGGGCCCACCACGCTTCCGCTGCGCCACTTTGATTTTTCTTTTTCTATATACCGTTTGATTTTATTTGTATTTTAAACTTTTAAATACACGAAAAATATATTTAATTACTTCGTTGGTTCCAAATCCCACGAAAGTATGTTACATCGTTTGTGTGTACGCTTCGCTATTAATTAAATTAACGAAGGAGATGGATATGGGTGGGCCAAAACTATACTTGCAAAATTTGTGTGCCTTTCTAATTTTATAAGACTCAGAATAATCAAATTAGGTATCATGTGCAGAAATATTTAATTTGAAAATTTGAAAAAAAAAAATAAATATTTAATCATAACAAAATTTGATTTTTTTGTTCGAATAATCGCATATGTATAGTGTAAGTGAATATTTAATAAAGTAGTTTTTTTTCAATTATTATTAGAATATTTTTAATTAAATGTGTGAATATTTCTTTTTAAACATGTTTAAAAATAATTTCATTAACAAAATTTTGTTCTAAATTATATGAATGTAAAATAGCTTCTAATATTGATTTTATATATAGAGAGTTGTATTAATGCAAAAACCATTGATTTGTTTAGTCTAGTTGATTTTTTTTGTCAAATTCAATTTGTGTGGTGTGGTAGAGTTGAGTTGATGTAATTGAAGGACTTGTGCGATGTTCCTTATGAATTTGTTGACTAAGATTTTATGATGATGTTTTCTTTCATGTTGTTAGGAGTTAAGGGTTGGTTTTTTATGTAAAGTAGGTTGGTCTACCCAATTTCTTTGGTAAGAGATCTTCAATACATATAGAGATGCAAATCTAATTTATAAACGAATTATGTTATGTCCTCCAATTTAATGATGTGGCCTTGTTATAATGATACATCATTTGGGAACGTGTTTATCACCATGATTTTATTTTCTTTTCAAAAATAAATGAGCCATATGTGGCATTCTGGAAAATATAAGGGAAGCAAATAGAGTTTAGACTATAGCACACAATTTTGGATACAATTATTTTTTTAGAGGATATGGTAACTAGTGTAGCCATGTAAGTTAAATTGTTGATGAATGTCGATAGCTCCATTGTCAAGCTCTTACCAACATTTACTCACAAAGTAACCATGTCTCAAAAAACACATTTGCCCATATCTCCGCACATGGGAAAATTCATCATCTGACACTTCTCTGAGCCTCCCCTACCCATTTGACCATGGGAAAAAAGGTGTTAACAATGTTAATTTCTTCAATATTTGAAAGATTAGAAATTAAATTGCGGATTATAAGGAACACTAAAGATTCTAAATATTAGAGGCAGTCACGAAAACCAAAAAAAAATGTTTGTTGAATTTAAAGTTGCGGACAATACCATAATCCTAGCAAGAGATTACAAGTACAAGCTACATCCCTGACCTTCTTGTGCCTTCCCTTTGCCATCACCATTTCCTTGCCAAAATTTCATCACCCACAAACATAGCACAAAACTCTCTCTCTCTCTCT
>APFE031626660.1:0-48576 GCA_000404065.3 Pinus taeda | reverse complement strand
ATGTATATGTATATGTATATGTATATGTATATGTATATGTATATGTATATGTATATGTATATGTAGATGTATATGTAGATGTAGATGTAGATGTAGATGTATATGTATATGTATATATGTCATCTTCTTAATGAAAAAATGAATTAATTTCTATCATCATTTTTTATGATTGTAATGGATATGGAGATGTGACTCTCGCTTATAAAGGAAGCAATCCATGAATAAGGCCCTTCAATATAAACATGTGGCCTTCTTACAATGATATCACCATGATTTTTTTTTAAAACTAGATGAGGCATATGTAGTATTGTGGAAAATATAGGGGAGGCCAATAAATTTTAGACTACAGCATACTATTTTAGATACAAATAATTCAAAGAGAGTGCGATAAATAATGGTTATTTTTATTAAATATATTGTTGAATTCTGGCATTTAAAAATAAAAAATAAAAATCCATATTGTATGGAATTCAAATTTGAATTTGAACTTCCCTAATGGGGGTGAGAGAAAGAGTAGAGAGAGGCTTGGGCCATTGTATGAGATCTCCACATACACGAGTTGAGGTTTGGAAAACTGCTTGGTGGGATTTAACTTGTTGTAGAAGTTGGTTGGAAGCAATGATCTCCTTATGTTTTTTTGGTGTTAGCCAACTCCTCTTCCCATCAAGGAACTTAACAGCTTAGACATGGTGTCTCAATGTTGCTGATGGGGGAGGGTGGGAGATCTAGAGGCGTTTTTCTAACCATTGAAGGGTTGAATATTATGATGGAACTATGTGTATATTCAGGGAAGACCCACCAGATTTACAATACACCTCCATCGTCAATAGATTATAGTGGGGTCATGTAGCCATTACATCGAGGAATTTTGGCAAGGCAAGCCTTTGGAAATGACATTCATCTCTGTCTTAGGTAATTCTAACTCTCTGTCGGTGGTTGCTCTTTTTATGGTTCCTCGATGACCAAAATTGTTGAAGGTTGATTGTAAACATAGGTCAAGCCTTCTTGATTCTTAAATGGTTGTCTTATCGTGTCAATTGTTATTAGGTTGGTTATTAGTTAGGTCATCCACTTGTGAAGGGACTCTTATTTTCCCTGTCTTTCATCTTGGGGTTGTTCTAGAGTCTAGTTGCGAGATTCTACTGGGTGATAGTAAGATACCTCATGAACCATCTCAAAGTGTGGGTATTGGTAAGTAAGTTATTGGAAGTTCTCTCCCTCCATACACCCATATTAACGACAAAATAGTAAGATGCTTATCATGGATTATTACCTAATTATCTTCTCGCAGGGGTCACATAGGGATTAGGGGTGTGGGAGGGAAAAGGAAAAATAGTTAGAGGAGAAGTGACAACTCTTGGATGAGAGATATTACCAGGGCCTTGAAGCACAGTTAGGACTTTTTTTATTCTGGATGTCATTTTGGGTGTCCAAGAACCATGCAAAGATAGAGGATGAGGTTTCATAGAGGTGGTGATCTGGATCTTGGGGGAAGGCCCCCAAGATCTAAAAAATTGAAATGGATCTTTGGGGGAGGCCCCCAAGATCTGAAAAATTGCAATGCTAGAAAGAAAATTAGAGAACACACAGTAAATAAAACCACAAAGAAACTTTTTATTAAAACAGAGAATAACTATAAAAGCTACATTGTGGTAGACAATTTGTCCTTTTACAAAATGCAACTTGTTACTTATAGCCTTTTTCGGTTACAATACCACAGGTAACTTCCATGGGTGAATGAATACCATGGGTGGATGCACTTACAATACCATGGGTAAATTCCATGGGTGGATGAATACCATTAGTTGATGCCATTTTCTATTAGGACCATTCCTCCCTCCTTAAGAAGCAATGGTCCCCATTGCATGAAGTTTCCTCCTACGAAGCCTTTGTTGAATATGAAGAGCCATTGAAGAGAAGGGTTTTATGTGGTTAACCCATAACCATGATGAACGAAGGTCCGAGGATAGAGATACCATGTAATGCTTATGACCAACTATCATATTGACGGTGTGCGACCTAGCAAATGGACTTCGATGAAGTGTGGGCTTGTGGATGACCCATAACCATGAAAAATGAAGATCTGAGGATAGAGATACCCTATAATGCTTGTGACCAACTATGATGTTAATAGTGTGTAGCCTAGCAAATGGACTTCCATGACAAGGATTTTGTGTGGTTGACCCATAATCGTGACGTTGATTATTGATGAAGTAGCAGGTGCCTACATAGCTTGGGGTGAGAGGGAACATCTCCAAAGAACCCAAGTCGGATGTTGTTATGCTGAAACTAATGAATGTGAAGCAGGTGCCTACTAAAGCAGGGTGGGAGGGCACATCTCCAAAGGGAACCCACTCCAAATGTTGCTCTAGATTTAAAATGGACATAACTTGGTCAATATAACTCATAATCTTTATTATAACCTATTTTTGGAAACAAAATGACCATTCTGCATCTTCCAATGTGTTGGAAATCTTTATCTGGACACTCTAGAATCTCAGATTCGCGCCGCAACTGTTCCACCATCACCAAAGTTATGAAAAAAAATTAGTTGATTTTAAATCAGCGATATCTCCTACATCTGAACTCCGATTCGACCCACTTTTTTTTTAAATTGGGTAATTTTTCAAGATGATCTCATATCTGCAATAATTTTTCTAAAATTTTACAGAAAAAATGAAAAAAGTGATAGGAGAGTCGTCGTCCACCAGTTGTCGTTAGCAAAAAATTCTACAACATAGTTGATTTTAAATCAACGATATCTCCCTCATCCAGACTTTGATTTGGCCGATTTTTTTTTTAATTTTGGTATTGTTTTTCAAGGAATATAGATATGTTATTTTTTTTTATAAATTTGGTACCAAATGTTTCATATCGGCTCTACAAACTCTCTGCCTAAAAAAAAAATCTTGCAAGAAAATGAAAAAAGAAAAATTATTCTTGCTTGGCCCAAGAAAGTGCTTTGTGGAGGTCGCAGCACATGCCTCAAGTTTGTTGAATATTGCTGCAATAATTTGAAACAGAAATATGCATTAAAGCCTCATTCCCATGGAATCGTAACCTACTCTGATAGCACTAATCCAAATCTTGGGGGGAGGCCCCCAATATCTAAAAATTGAAATGGATCTTTGGGGGAGGCCCCCAAGATTTGAAAAATTACAATGCCAGAAAGAAAATTAGAGAATACATAGTAAATAAAACCACAAAGAAACTTTTTATTAAAACAAAGAATAATTGTAAAAGCTACATTGTGGTGGAAAATTTGTCCTTTTACAAAATGCGACTTGTTACGTATAGCCTTTTTCGGTTACAATACCTTGGGTAAATTCCATGGGAAAATACCATGTGTGAATGAATACCATGGGTGGATGCCACTTACAATATCATGGGTGGATGCCACTTACTATACCATGGGTAAATTCCATGGGTCAATGAATAACATGGGTGGATGAATACCATGGGTTGATTCCATTTTCTTTTCGAATTAGGTGAGGGGAAGAGGCAACCCTCAAAGTTGTAACTGTAACCAACATAATGCAAGTGAGGTTGTTAGTTCCTTCCAATTAACAATTCTGAAGGAAATAAGGATTGAGTTGCATCATTCATAAAATATGGTTTCCATAGACCAACATGCATTACCAGACTTTGAGCTATTGGAAAAATTTGGAAAATTGTTTACATATCCAGGTCATAATAGAGGGCAACACAAGTAGTATATCCAGGCCCTATTCCTATACTAGAAAATCAAGACTTTAATTGTGAGGATCCTCCTGGAACGACATGATGATCAATATGGAATATTTTCCCATCTAGCATATGTGAAATGGGAATAATGCAACATGAAATTCCATGTGGAGCAAATGGAATCTCTCTTGGCTAGGATCAGGTGACACATCCCATGCCTCACATCACCACCAACACTATTGGGCTCCAGTGCATAGAACCTAGAACCTATCAACTCTTCTGAATGATTTGGCTTCATGTTATTGCTTAGGAATTTTTGTTATGATAGATATATATAACCTATAGTAGATATTTTGGAGATGTATCTATTTCAATTTTGGACATATTACTCTATAGGCAGGTGACCAAAATCATATGGTTTCCCATTGGGCGGGTTGAAACCACCTGTCATAAAAATGCATGGAAAAAAGTGAAAGACTCGTGTAGACTTATTTGGCTGATAAAAGCACAATCAACTTACAAAAAATAAAAAATTGAATTTGAATTCAAACCTACATGTGTATGATATGCCAACTCTCTATGTATATGGTTATGATATTTATCACGTTTAGTCTGTGTGATGGGTTAGTGTAGGTTTAAATTTTGTACAGAAATTTCTTGCAAACACATTATTAAAAACATAAAATATAGAATGGAAAAAACATAAAATATACATAGATATTTTTCTCCTGGAACCCAAAACTGGGAAAACCAGATTGATTTTTCATTATATTCCTTTAAATGTTACAATACATTATATACAGGTCGAATCATTCATAAACCCCCAATCCATTAACCTTGGAATAGAACATAATCACAGTTCCCTTGACTAGATATACAAAACCATGAGGATCGTAGGAGTACACCATCACCAGTGTAGGGCTAGAATGCCCATTGTTTCTCTACATTGAGAAAAATTCTCAATGCTCACAGACATTGTCAATGTATCTGCAATATTCTTCAAAGTGTTCACCTTTACCAACAACACCTTTTTGTCTTCAACCATATCCCTCAAAATGTGAAAGTGAACATCAATATAGTTTGTCTTTTAGTAATAAGAAAGGTTCTTTACCAAGAAAATTGTACTTTGGATACCACAATCTATCCTTATAGCTTGTTTTACCAACCCCATACCTATATTGAAAATGCAACCAAAAATCCTAATTTAATTTTGTCCTTGAATTAAATTAGGAATAAAATTGTAATTCCACATCACAAGGCAACTTATACGAGTTAACTAAGTTAAATTGACTTAGTTGGCTCAGTTAATTCGAGTTGAGCGTCTAACTTGAGTCATGTAGAGTGTCTCCTACTTTATAGGAGCCTTGGTTGAGTTTATTTTGAGTTGTAATTAATAAATTCAGTTTAACTGAGTTAAAGTCAGTTAAACTAGTTCCAACTGATGGAGGAACTAGTAGGAGGTCAGACAGTGGGGTGTTGCTTCATGTGTTCAACCAGTTAATTGATGATTCACTCATAAATAACTCATGCATGTCATATTTGAGAGTTACCCAGTTGAGATTGGAGTTCAAGGGAAGTGTACTATCAGTTGTAAAATCATCTAAATTGTACAGGCGATGCAACAAAGGAAGGCCTATGAGGATTGTGCAATTAACATTGAGCAATTTCCCTAATTAATAGGGGGCTAATTCCCAAGGAAACAATGCAAGGAAATAAGGACTTGGGAAAGCCAAAATTTGGTTAAGTATTTGCATAGGCTTGTCTAGGAAGTTGTGAGACATATAGAGATAGTGCAGAGGTTTCTCGGGCTTAAGAAAAGCATTGTAATCTTCCCATATTTTCTTACTAATACAATATACAGATAGCAGGGGTTTTTAGTTGTGGATTTCTCCAAGAAATCATTGTTTAATGTCTTGATTAAATTTTTCCTCTTGTATGCTTCGTGATTTCGTGATCGATTAATTCTTTCAGTTGATGAGTAGAGTAGATTCAAATCTATTGTTTTAGTAAATTGGAATTAGCAGTTTGAATCTACAAGGAATATCTACATGGTATCGGAGCCGGAATCTCTCTAGAAGAGGAGAATACGAGTTTGTATTTTGTAGTATCATTCTTCATATCAGGCAGGATGTCATTCTACAAATTGAGACTCGAATATTCCCTTGAGAGTAGTTCGAACTATATTTCTTGGAAGTACAGGATGGAGGTAGTTTTGGAAGACATCGGGCTGAAGGAATTCATAGAAAAATATACTCCTAAGCCTCTAGTGACTGATGATCAAGATCTGGCAGAGTGGAGGAAATGTACTGCAAAGGCGAGAAACATCATATTAGAAGGAGTTAAAGATCATATTTTCTCGAACCTCCACGAGAAGGAGAATCCATATGCAATGTTGAAGGCCTTGACATATCTATTTCAGAATAGAAGTGACCACAGGAAGCTGGCATAGAAGGAAAAGCTTTGGAAAATCAATATGGAGAAGGGAGACACAATATCACAGTACTTGATCAAGTTGACCCAATGTCGGGATGAGCTTGGGATTGTCAGTATTACAATTTTTGAAGATGATATGGTCAGCCTAACACTTCTAGGCCTTCCCAAGACTTGGCTCAACTACCAGGATTTGGTAAATGGAAGGGAGAAGCTACTAGAGTGGGAGCATTTATGGTCTAACTTGGTTCAAGAGGAGATAAGGTGGAGCATCAAAGATGGAACCTCATCCAAGCATGATGATAAGGAGAATTATGCCTTAGCTGGAAAGGAAAAAAAGGGAAAGGAAATAAATTCCAATCCAAAGGAGATTCCAGTTAGGGTGATAGAAGAAGGACTTGTCGAAGATTAAATGTTTTCACTGCCATGAGCTGGGACATATGTCACGAAGTTTATGCACAAGAATGCCAACAAGAAGCCCTCCGTAAGAGTGGCAGGTGAAGCTCTTATTTCAAAATTTGAGTTGGATTTCATCCTCATTGCTTGCATGGTGACATAAGTGATGGGTAGCATATGGTATCTGGATAGTGGAGCCTCATTCCATATGACCGAAAACAAAGAATTATTCAGTGACTTGGAGGAGAAGGACCTCCAAATGCACATCAAAATGGGAGATGATGGAAGGTATAGTGTGACTGAGATCAATATTGTTACTTTTCAGAGGGATTTTGGTTCTCCTCTCACATTAAAATATTTCATGTATGTTCCAAGTCTGAAGAGGAATATGGTTTTAGTTGCTATGTTGGAGGACCATGGATACTATGTGATATTTATAAAGGAAATGTTTTCCTTCGTCACATAACCTCCAGACAAGGGAAGTGGATCGAGGTTCAAGTGAATAACCCCTACAAATTGGATGTATAAGACTGTGCTACCTTGAGAACAAAAGCAGAGAAGGTGCAGAGATGAGACATCAATGAATTGTGGCATAAAATATTGGGCCACTTGCACCACAAAGATTTGAAGATCATGCATTAGATTTCTACAGGACTTCCCAAGGGTACACTATAGTAGAGAGATACATTTAAAGGGTGTACATTAGGAAAGTACACCAAATCCACCTTTCATGATAAGGACAGTCGAGCAGAAGTGATCCTTGAAAGAGTTCACTCAGATGTGTGTGGACTATTCTTGACAGCCTCCACAGCTAAGCACAGGTATTACGTAATATTTGAAGATGATTTCTCACGTAAGTGTTGGATTATCTTCATGCAGAAGAAAGATCATGTGTTCTCTAAATTTTTTGAATTTAAAGCACTTGTTGAGAAAAACATTGGTAGGAAATTGAAGGCTCTAAAGAGCGACAATGGTGGAGAATATGTGTCGAATGAATTCAAGAAATTTTGTGCATCAAAACAAATTCGATGGAAGTTAATAGCACCCCATAACCCACAATAGAATGGGGTGGTTGAAAGGAAGAACATAAGTATTGTGGGAGCTGCACTAGCAATGTTACATGATCAAGGCCTACCATTGCACTTATGGGCTAAAGCATGCAACACAATTGTATATGTTCATAACAAGAGTCCTCATCAAATTCTCAGGATGAGTACACCAGTAGAATATTTTTCAAGTAAGAAACCAGATGTGGCACACTTCACGATCTTTGGTTCATCAGTTTATTTTCAGGTTACCAAGGATGCAAGGAAAAATCTAGAGCCAACAACTAAGTTGGCCATATTGTGCCAACAACATTGATACACCTCACAACTATCGGGTGTACCTTCCAAATCACAAGATGATAGTGGTTTCTTAAAGATGTGAAGTACGATGAAGAGAAAGCCATGAGATGTTCCATGGCCAATGAGAAGTTGCATGCAGATGAGGATCTTTTAGCTCCAAAGGAAGAACCTTAGGATGATGTGGAGCAACCACATGTAGAGGAGAAAAGAGTGGAAGCATGCACTCATGCAGAGACTTCCAGAGATGGAAGGAATTGCACAAAATAAGCCAATAGATCAATCCATGATGCTAGAGAGAATGTGGGAGCACCCACTTAAAAGTGTAGGAAGAGGAGGTAACCATATCCATACACTAGCTACATGGCTTTGATGAGCGAGAGTGTAGAGATTGAGCCATCCTCATTCGAGGAAGTAGTGTAGAAATCAATATGGGTTTATGCCATGGTAGAGGAGTATGACTCCATTATCAGAAACAATGTTTGGGAAGTGGTCCCAAGACTAGCAGACAAATCAGTAGTGAGTTCTAGATGGCTTTACAAGGTAAAGCAAGCAGAAGATGGAAGTGTGGAGAAACACAAGACCAGATTTGTGTTGAGAGGGTTCTCTCAAGTGGAGAGAAATTATTATTAGGAGACCTTGTCTCCAGTAGCAAGGTACTCTTCAATCAGATCGACTCTAGCACTTTCAACACAGATGGGATTGAAGTTATATCAGATGGACGTGAAGACAACATTTCTCAATGGATTGATTGAGGAAGAAGTGTACATTGAGCAACCAAAAGGATTTTAGACCTTCAACAGAGAGTCGCATGTGTGCAGACTCAAGTGAGCATTGTATGGATTGAAACAAGAACTTCATGCTTGGTACACCACAATTGACAATTATTTCACCAGGTTGGGCTTCACCAAAAGTGAAGCAAATGTGAACATTTACCATATCATGGTTGAAGGTAAATTATTGATAGTATTATATGTCGATGATTTAATTCTAACAGGTGATGATAAGTTGATAAAATCTTAAACAGAGGATCTTGCAAGAGAATTCGAGATGAACGACCTGGGGCTCATGCATTATTTCCGTGGTATGGAAGTATGGCAAGGATATGAGGAATTATTTGTATCTCAGGGAAAGTATGCCAACAAGAAGTTGAAGAAGTTCCACATGGAGAGCAGCAAACCCATGGAGACTCCTCTAGTAGTGAATTGGAGGAAGGAAGATTCTACTTCAAGTGAAGTAGTGTAGGCTACTATTTAAAAGAAACTTGTGGGTTCACTTATGTATTTGGTGAACACACAACTGGACATATTTTTTTCAATTAACCAACTTATTCAAGCAATGGTTAAGCCAACCAAAATTTTTGGAAGGCAGCTAAACATGTGTTGAGATACCTCATAGGCACCACTCAGTTTGGTATTTGGTATAAATGGACAAAGGGAGTGAAGTTTCAAGGCTTCACAAATGTAGATTGGGCAATGATTCCATCCGATAGGAAGAGCACATCAGGGGGAATATTCAATATTAGGTCAGTATTAGATTCTTGGTATAGCAGGAAGCAAAGATCAGTTGCACTCAATTTGGTAAAAGCAGAGTACATGGTTGCTAGTTAGCAGCTTGTGAAGCTATCTAGATGAGGAAGATCCTTTTTGGGTTATTTGGTCCGAATATGGATCCTATAGTGATTTACTATGACAATCATATTTGTATCAAACTCTCGGAGAATCCCTTTTTTCATGATCATTCGAAACATGTCGACATTCAGTATCACCATCTACGAGATTGTGTGCAGAGGAAATCATGTTGCTAGAGTACATTCCTACAAAGGAATAAGATGTAGACATCTTGACTAAGGAACTATCAAGAGGAAAATTCGATTTCCATAGAGGCATGATTGGGGTATCTAATAATCCCTTTCTTGTTGAGAGGGAGTGTTGAAAATGCAATAAGAAAATACTGATTTAATTTTGTCCTTGAAGTAAATTAGGGATAAAATTATAATTCCACATCACAAGAACATGTACGAGTTAACTAAGTTAAACTGACTTAGTTGGCTTAGTTAATTTGAGTTAAGGGTCTAAATTGAGTCATGTAGAGTGTTTCCTACTTTATAGGAGACCTGGTTGAGTTTATTTTGAGTTGTAATTATTAAAATCAATTTAATTGAGTTAAAGTCGATTAAACTAGTTCCCACTGATGGAGGAACTAGTAGGAGGTCAGACAATGGGGTGTTGCTTCATGTGTTCAACCAGTTAATTGATGATTCACTCATAAATAACTCATGCATGTCATATTTGAGAGTTTCCCAGTTGAGATTGGAGTTCAAGGGAAGTGTACTATCAGTTGTATAATCATGTAAATTGTATAGGCAGTGCGTGTAGACAGAGGAAGGCCTATGAGGATTGTGCAATTAATATTGAGCAATTTCCCTAATTAATAGGGGGCTAATTCACAAGGAAAAAATGCAATGAAATATGGACTTGGGAAAGCCAAAATTTGGTTAAGTGTTGGCTTGGGATTGTCTAGGAAGGTATGAGACATATAAAGAAAGGGCAGAGGTTGATCGAGCTTGAGAAAAGCATTGTAATCTTCTCATATTTTCTAACTAATGCAATATATAGATAGCAAGGGTTTTTAGTTGTGGATTTCCTCACAAAATCATTGTGTAATGCATTGATTAAATTCTTTTTCTTGTATGCTTCGTGATTTCATTATCATTTAATTATTTCCGCTGATGAGTAGAGTATATTCAAGTCTATTGTTTTAGTAAATTACAATTATAAGTTTGAATCTACAAAGAATTTCTACAATTTAAACACAATCTATATAACCAAAATGCTTCCTTGCTTGCATTAGTAGTTGTCATGTATTTCGCCTCTATAGTTGAAAGTGCTAGTATAGACTATCTCTTTCCCATGCAACTGATTACTCCTTCAAAAAGGTTAAACACATACCCACTTTAGATCTTCTTTGATCCATATATCTAACCCTGTTTGCATCAACAAAGAAACATATGTCTAACACTTTGTCAATCTTGGTCTTTCTTGGTAACACAAACCATAATCACTAGTGCCACGCTGATATTTGAAAACCCACTTTAATATTACTTAATGCTCCTTTCTTGGTTTTGACACAAACCTCCTCAATAATCCCACTGCATGTGCAATTTTTGGTCTAGTACAAACCATTGCATACATCAAACCACCAACTACACTCACATATGGAATAAGGGAGATTTCCTCTTCCTCCTTTTATGTCTTAGGACACTAGTCTACAAATAATTTTACACCAAGAGGAATAGGAACCTTCACTGGTTTAATATCCTACATATTAAACCTCTACAATATTGTCTCAACATACTTCCTCTGGTTTAACCAAAGATTCCTATTTTCCTGACATCATTTAATTTTTGTGCTGAAAATAAAATTTGCAACACCAAGATATTTCATGTTGAATTTAGAGGACAATTGGGTTTTCAAATACTGGATAATTTCTTTGTCATTTCCAATCGACAACATATCATCCACATACAAGACCAAATAAATAACACAATCACCAATTAATTTAAGAAAAACTTAGTTATCTTCTTTGTTCCTTATGAAGCCAAGTCCCTGCATATATGTATCAAGTTTTTGATACCACATTCTTGGTGACTGCTTCAATCCATACAAAGACTTGTTGACTAATCAATTTGTCTTATGAATGTAATAATTTATTTCCATTTTGAAGATTGTTTAAATATCAATTATAGTTGTATTCTCAAAACATTATGAAGCTTAAAAAAATTAAAAGGAGTCCAAGACAATGGCTTCACAATATTATTACAAAGAACACATCAAAATAATGGAGCGATAGAGAGAATGGAATGTTTTTTTGATGTTTACATAAAGTATTTAAAGTAAGGAGGAAATAGAAAATGGGAAAGCAATGATGGATATTCCATTTTCCTTGACACTAGACCTAACGATGAGGCTACATTCCATAGTACAATTCATTATACACAATTCCTATGTGAGGTGTAATGACTAGTTCAATTGTGTCATCATAACCCTCCTTCTTTCTCTCTTTGTGTATGGAATCATAGGAATCACAATTCCTACTTTGTTCCTCAAAACGAGTCCTTTGATTAGGAATATTGGTTAGAGGGGAAATTAAATTTGAAATCCTCATCTCTGGTTGTGGTTGTTTCTACCTTTGGACTTCACATATAGTAATGGTTGTTAGAGCTTGTGAGGGTTCTCAGACTAGGTGGGATAATTACCCTTTAAAACCATAATTATGCAAAACATGATGTTAAATACACCCCTCTTTCCCTAGATGGCCATATTGTGCTAGTGATATTTGTAATTTCATAGGGTGTCGATGGTAGTATTAATGATTTTGGGTTGCTAGTGGTGAAGGGTTGAAAACCTGTGTGGTAGACAAGATATTCATTTAAACTTAAGAAGAGGGTCATGGAGAAGTTGGCTAAGGTTCAATTAGGGGATTACCTAGATGCACTCATCAATAAGAACAATTTTCTTACAGAGGATGATTTGAATAAATCCGACCTACCTTAAGATCTGGTAAATTAGGGGGAATTTCTTCTACCACAAAATTATTCCTACATCCAAGATGAGGCCATCGCTCTAGATATTTTGAACTTTATGGTCTTTGTGAGCCAATCTCATGTGGTTCTTTCTATATGTAGGTAAAATCCATAAATCATGTATCTTCTCTCCCAGCCAAAATTCAAGATTGGATACTAAATCCCCTCTGGTTTTATTCAACTCCTACATGGAGGTAGGTAGCTTCTAGAATGGAACTTGCTCAGTGAGTATGGCATATCTAAGAACACCTCAATCTATCTAGTCTCAAGATTAAATGGTTGAGCCAAATGTTGGGGTACATCCTCCTCCTTCCATTCCAAATATTTCAAGGATTACCTAAAGGCAAGGCTTTCACCTTTGAATCCCAAATATCTCTAAGGGCCAACATTCGTTGTGGATCAGGCAATAGAAATTCATTCTCTTGAAGTGGATAATATTATATCCAATATGTCTTCTGTATATAATACATTACATGTGATTATTTTCCATTTTAATGGATTTTGGCCATCGACATCGAAGCTTCAGGAATGGGTGCATCAAAACTGGTCCTCAAATATGAATCTTCTTTTTTATTCGAAACGCGCCTTTGCGCTATTCTTAAAAAATCTAGAGGACTATCAAAATTCTTTTGATCGGGGACCCTAGTTTTGTGGTCGATCTAGTCTCTCATTTCAACCATGGTTTCCTTATTTTAATCCTCTTTCCATGGTGGCTCTAGCCACTCCATTTAGGGCAAGGCTTCCTAACCCACCCATTCATTTGATACAGTCGAACATATTAGCAAAAGTGGGAAACAAAATAGGTCACTTCATTAAGATAGACACTGAAATGCTTGTGAAGGGTATTTTGACATTTTCTCGCATATGTGTAGAAATATATCTCAGAGATGGGTTTCCTAATAAAATCCTCCACAAGTGAAAGGGAAAATTTTATTCACTTTTGATGGACTACGAGAGCACTATTTTCCACTACATGAATTGTCAACCACCCATAAATCTTTAGAATGGCATTACTTTTTCTCAAGGGCCCTTCCCCCACTTGGATGTTAAGAAAAAGAGTTTTGGATGGCAAGAACCAAAAAGTACAAAAGGATCTAAGAATTATTCAACTTAGAAGCAAGAAAACATGCAGCAACATAAGACTCATATCACCAAATCATCTCCTTCAGACTTATCTTAACCACATGTGGAGTTGTCTCATTCCTCAGCTAAGGGGGTCCACCCCTCTAATAAAAATTAAAGAGACTCAACCCTAATATTGGTTTTTTCAATGAGTGGGCACAAAAATTTCCATGAACCAGATCACTCGAATAGTCATAAGGAAACAACAAATATTTCAAAACCCCCAACAACGGAATTATTTCAAAGAAATGTAATCATTGTCTCCTCTACATTTGTTCCTATTAACTCCTTGGAATGGATTGATGTGCCTAAGAAAAAAGAAAAAAATGAAATTTCCATGACCAATCCTGACCTTTGAGACTAGGAATGTAATAAATGTATGATCTTGTATTGTGTTGATCTATGATGGATGGAATGATGTAATTTACTATTTTTCAGTAATACAAATTAGCTTACAAAAAAATGGAGTGATAGAGAAAGTGATATACATTTTAATAATATGACGGCTATTGAACATATATTTTTGCATATGAATTTTTATATGCCATGTCAAGCCATGTGTCCCTTGCCATGTCATCACCTGCATGCTAACCTATCCTACCAGTTGGCTACAAACGCATCCTCGTAAACCAATCAAACTCCACCATGTGTTCATGTTCCATTTCATCAGGTGCAAAAGAGATTCGAGGTGTTGGATTTCATTAGTTGTTGGTCTTGTAGAGTCTCTCAAAGTGCCTTTCATCTCACAGCCAAGACTTCATCAAAGTTTTCCTAAACCTTGGCGCAACATGACGTCCATTAACTAATGATATATTTCCCATTGACACCCTTTTTTTTTGTCCTGCGTTCCTATGCACCTTGTACCTCTATTTTCCATTGATTAAAGTTTCCCAAGTCAATCAGTGGCTCGGATCAACTATGGTTCCAACCCATATGATTGGCCACTAACAGGGGGGTTCACACTTTGTCATATTCACAACTAAAACTGTGTGAATTTTCCTCAAATTCTCACAAATACAAATCTCCTCTCACATGATTTTACATTACACATCAATTTCCCCCTCTCTGTGAGTTCAATAGATAATAAAGGAAGGGGGGTCTATAATTTGGCTTATTGCAGAACCAAGAGGCTTGGAACCCTATCAAACTTTGAACCACCATAACTCCTTGTCCCTTTAGAGTTTTTCAATATTACATATACCATTGGAAAGGTCTTCTGAGTACTACCCAACCATGCAATATGAAAGAACACCTAAGGAAATCCATTGAGGTAGAAATTCCTTCAAAGTTATAATCACCATCCTTGACCTTAGTTAGACAACAACATCCATTAATACTCTAACCAAGGCTTATACTCAACCAACTTCAACTAACTAGGAAACACAATTAACTTCAAACCATCTTAACCATGCCAATACTAACAATCATTTCATCATATCTCATCATATGATTTTCATCACTAGGGTTGAAATCAATGCCAACAATCTCCCCCTTTAGCATTTATGGCAATCTCAACCTCCAAATAACTTCTAAAACATATTGATGATGATTTGATTGATATCACTCTCCCCCTTTGACATCAATGGAAAAGGGAAACAACTATCTTTCTCCCCCGTATATCTAACCATAACTCTTTGGTAAGGCACTTGATTGCTGCTATCGATTCTCAACTACACCATAATGACTTGGCCAAAGACATCTGTAAAACAAACATTAGCAAACATAGCTCATGTTGGTAGCTTTTATTTTCACTTATTTTGGAGAAAAACCTCTCTCTTTTTGGCATCAATGTCTAGATATAATAATGGTTGGCAGTCATGAACACTCAAATGGACTTGTGTTGTGTTGTAGCTATTGATCCTCTCTATAGTACTAGATATTCTTGATATGCTCCCCGTAAACATCTACTATCTCTCTTGACTATTCATCTTGTTCTTGACACTCTCCTTATCTTTGATTAACTGACATATTTTTCTTGTTTCTGCTTGAGAACTATTCTTGTGAACCCATATCTACTTGTATGCCTTTCAACGCGTCACCCTTCTACTAAAAATCATATCTAACGATTATTCTCTTCTTTATATAACTTGAGACATTGTTGTTCACCCCCCCGAGACCATGATGGTTTCATTATCTCTTTCTTCTTCAATGTTGGTATATAAAAATAAATGACTTCATATCAGCAACAACAAATGGGTTCAACTTTACCTTAAACATTCAGATGCAACACTCTATATATTTCTTGTTGCTTATTGCATATAACATCTTTGGCTTCATTTAAAGCCATCATATTATTTTTAATGAAGAAAAACTAAAGATCTACTCCCCCTAAGTAGATTTTCTTCCTTTCCCTCCATTCCTTGGTATGTTGAATATTGATAGGTGTATCTTCTTCAAATTTCTTGTTCATCTTGCTTTGAGTAAGTTCTTTCTTTCTTTTCCATACAATTCTTTCATTATGCTTTATCTACATAGGAGGACTAACTAAGTTTCTTCTACTTTCACTTTCTTGAAATTTCTATTTGTTGCAGCTAATACTATTAGAGAGATCTACCATGAGAATAAAATAAACATATATTTTAATTCATTGGGACTTTTCTTGAGAGAAAAATTGAATCTATGTTGATTTCGTGTTCCTCTTAGCATGCTTCCTTGACACTAAGTGTCAAAAGAAAACTTATATTCATCTACCTTTTTATATCATTTTACAATTAATGGTTGACTTGCTTCTTTTGATTACACATTTTGTGGGGGAGGTCTGATCTTTCCATATCTACATTATGCTACCTTCTTGTTGGGAACGGGTCCTTTGGGGGTCAATTTTGGGGTTAAAAACCCAAGTTTTGGGGCAGAAGGCCTGAATTTTTTATAAATAAATGTAAAGTATTTGCATTTTGTGGTCGCGGAGGACGAAGATATCAAGAGTCAAAAAGGGTTTTCTGCCCTTAGTCTAGATAGGTTGTGTCGGTTTTAGAGATCCGCCCTTGGTTCGTGGACCATGGGATTGTATAAAAAGGAGGTCTTAGAGGAGTCTCAGGAGGAAGTAAGTGAAGTAGAAGTATTTGATGAGTCTGTAAAGAGCTAAGAGCGAGAGTCTTAGCATAGGAAGAGGCTCTATAGCTGAGTGCACAGAGGCCTAAGGTAGAAGTCCACAGCTGAGTGCGTGGACCCCTGCAGTTGTGTGCGCAGGGCAGATAGAGTCTATATTGAGAATTTGAATCATCAATAAAGAGAAGTATTCTGAAATTACTGTGTATTTTTCCTCTGTGGACCGCATATGATTATGTTATGTTAAGTTTTGGATTTATGTTATAAATGCTAATTTGATGCACGAATGTATATGTTTATATCTGTTATATGACAGCAAATAATGATATATGTTTATGCGAAGATAATCTTAACTGCATGGTAAATTTGGTGAACACTTAAGACAATTCAGGAAATTATACAATAACATGGTAGCAAAGGCTCGTAAGTAACTGAGTCACTAGGTAGGGTTACGCGAAGGATAGTCATATACCTTCGCAAGGGTTCTAAGAAATGGAAGAGAAAGTACATCGATAAGCCCTAAAGTACACGCGTGTTCTTATCTTCAGAGGCTTCCAATTTTCACACTAACTCTCGGGTCCACACAATCAGATTGTCAAGCCTCCACCTCCTTTGGCTGTCTGCCAACTTCACGATCCACTTGTATAACTCAACTGGGAAGGAACAAAAGAATATTTCATGTATTTTTGTGTACAAATATCTGTCCAACCACTGTTCTGTCGTCAATTGTAGATTCTTGTTCTCTTGCGCTGCAAATTCATGGATCTTACTATCCAACGAGTCTTCGATCTCTTTCTTAGTTGGATTCAAATGATGTGACATCACACATCTCATTATGAAGATATGGGTTCTTTAGGGCTTATCGATGTACTTTCTCTTCCATTTCTTAGAACCCTTGCGAAGGTATACAACTATCCTTCACGTGACACTACCCAGTGGCTCAAGTACTTACGTGCCTTTGCTATTGTGTTATTGTATAATTTCCTGAATTATCTTAAGTGTTCACCAAATTTACCATGCAATTAAGATTATCTTCGCGTAGACCTATATCATTATTTGCAGTCATATAACAGATAGAAACATATACATTCGCACATCAAATAAGCATTTATAACATAAACCCAGAACTTAACATAACATAATCATATGCGATCCACAAAGGAAAAATACACAGTAATTTCATAATACTTCTCTTTATTCATGATTTGGATTCTCAATACAGACTCTATTTTCCTGATTCACATAGCTGCAAGGGTCCGCGCACTCAACTGCAGACTTCTATCCTAGGCCTCTACACACTTAGTTGTAGAGCCTCTTCCTATGCTAAGACTCTTTCTCTTAGCTCTTTACTAACTCATCAAATACTTCTACTTCACTTAATTCTTCCTTAGACTCCTCTAAGACCTCCTTTTTATACAATCCCATGGTCCGCAGACCAAGGGTAGATCTCTAAAACTGACACAACCTATCTAGACTAACAGCGGAAAACCCTTTTTGACTCTTGCTATCTTCACACTTGGCGACCACAAAATGCGAAGACTTTACATTTATTTATACAAGCTTCTAGCCTTCTCCCCCGAAACTTGGGTTTTTAACCCCAAAATTGACCCACAGGGGACTCGTTCCCAACACTTCTACCTAAAGTTGTAGAAATTCCTTGTAGATTCAAAATGCTTCTGTAATTTTCTAAAAAAAAAGACTCGAATATACTCTACTCATCAATGGAAACAATTAAATGATCAAGAAATCACAACATAAACATGAGACCAAATTTAATCACATATGATCAGATATTTATCTAAGGGGAAATAAATTGCTTAAAACCCCTTCCTATATGTATTTCATCATTCAAAAAATAAAGAAGAAATACAATGCTTTCTTTAGCCTGAGTAACCTCTGCACTAGTATAATCTATCTCACAACTTCCTAGACAAGCTCTGATCAATACTTAAGCAAATCCAATCCTTCCTAAGTCCATAATTTCTTGCGTTGTTCCTCAATATGCTTAGGTTGATCATGAAAAATTGGATTCTCATAGAGTTTGATATAAATCTAGTTGTCACAATAATCACTATAGGATCCATCATCTAACTAAATAACCCAAAAAGGATCTTTCTCATCTAGATAGCCTCACATGATTCTTGGCTAGCAGCCATGTACTCTGCCTATGTTGAGATGAGTGTAACATATCACTACTTCCTGCTGTACCAAGAAACCAATGCTGACCCAACACTGAAAATTTCTCCTGATGTGCTCTTCCTGTCTGATGGACTACCCACCCAATCTGCAACTGTGAATCCTTCATTAGGGGAATTTTGAGGTCTAAAATGGGCCTCCTAAGGAAATTATAAAATAATAGTGGAAATAATAAAATAATATTATATTACATCATCAAATTTTAGAGGGAAGAAAGAAAAAACTATTTTTTCAAATCGTATTTTCAACTTATCTCCCTATGGGTTTACTCAAATTTTGAGAGGCAACACTTGTTGGATGCATAATTTGATTCATCATCCAAGGAGTACCAATGTTGCATACTTTCCATGGACCCTACTACATGAAAAATGAGAAATACATTAAAAATGTGATTGCAATCACGTTTTTTCATGTATTTCTCATTTTTCGTGTAGCAAGGTCCATCAAAAGTATGCAACATGGGTATTCCTTGGATGAGGAATTATATTTTGCATCCAACAAATACTCCTGCTCAAAATTTGAGTAAAACCTTAGGGAGATAAGTTGAAAATACATGTTGAAAAATTTATTTTATTATCTCATTATTTTTTAATCTTTTTACTTTTTTACTCCAAAAATGGTGAATCATCCCCCATCTTTGACTCATCATCTTGAATCCTATTGGTTCTTATAAATTTTATTTTGGTTGTACATTTTTCTTAGGAGGCCCATTTTAGAACTCAAAATTCCCCTAATTGTAGCTTCACTCCCTCTGTCCTCCTGTACCAAAGACCACACTGAGTGGTGCCTCTGATTTATCCCAACACATGCTTTTCTTCCAACCAATACAATTTGGTTAGCTTAACCATAGCTTGACTAAGCCGGTTAACTTCATAACACATGTGTGATCGTGTGTTCACCAAATGAAATAGTGAACCCACAAGCTTCCTGTAGATAGTAGCCTCCACTTCTTCACCTGAAGTAACATCTTCCTTCCTCCAATTCCCTGCGATAGGAGTCTCCATGGGTTTTCTACTCTCCATGTGGAACTTATTCAATATCCCATTGGCATACTTTCCCTTAGAGACAAACAATTCCCCATCTCCTTGCCATACTTCCATACTGAGGAAATAATGCATGAGCCCCAAGTCCTTCATCTTGAGTTCTCTTGAAAAATCCTCTTTGCAAGACTTGATCAACTTCTCATATCCGGTTAAAATTAAATCATTTACCTTCAACAAAAATATGATAAAGGTTTTGCATTTGATTTTCTTTTGGTGAAGCCCAACCCAGTGAGATAACTATCGATCCCAGTGAATCAAGCACATGGTGCCTGTTTCAATCCATAGAGTTCTCACTTAAGTCTGCAGTCACGCAACTATTTGTTGAAGGTCTCAAATCCTTCAGGTGGCTCAATGTACACCTCCTCGTCAATCACTCCATTAAGGAACGTTGTCTTCATATCCATCTTATGTATCTTCCATCCCATCTATGGTGCAATATCTAGAATTGATCTGAATGAATAGTACCTTGCAACTGGAGAAAAGTTCTCCTCATAGTCAATTCCCTCCACCTGAGAGAACCCCTTGGCCACAAATATGGCCTTATGTTTCTTTCTTCCCCTAGAACCTACAACTAACTTGTCCTCTAGTCTAGGGACCACTTTCCAAACACTGTTCTAATAATGGAGTCATACTCCTCTACCATGGAATCAACCCATACTGGTTTCTGCACTACTTCCTCGAACGAGGATGGTTCGGTCTCTACAAGCTCACTCATGAGAGCCATGCATCTAGTGTACCGATCTGGTGACCCCCTCTTCCTACGTTGTGATGCGGGTGCTATGATGTTCTCTCTAGCATCATGCAACAATCAATCAACTTCTCTGGTGTGCTTCCTTCCATCTCTGGGTGTCTATGCTTGAGTGGAAGTATCCACTCTATCTACCTCTACTTGTGGCTGCTCCACAAACTTCCTGAGTTTCCTCATTTGGAGCCAAAATATCCTACTCTGAATGTAACTAAATCTCCCTCTCAAGGGAACACCTCATTTCCTTCTCCTCATCAAACTTCATATATCTTCTGACAAATTTCATCCCGAGAGATGAAAATTACACACAATAGTTGTGAGGTGTATCAATGTACCCCACAAATATGCCCAATTCAGCTATAGGCTCTATCTTTTTCATTGCATCCTTGGAAACATGATACCAAACTAATGATCCAAAGATCCCTAAGTGTGACACATCTGGTTTCTTCCTTGAAAAATCTTCCTCTAGTGTACTCATGCTAAGAATCCTTTGAGGACTCTTGTTCTACAAAAAAACAGGTGTGTAGCGTGCTTCAGCCCACAAGTGCAACGGTAGGCTCTGATCATGCAACATGGCTCGTGCAACTCCCATAATACTTTTTTTCTACATCTCATCCACCCCATTCTATTGTGGGTTATGAGTTGTTGTCAACTCCCATTGAATTCCTTCTTTTGCACAACAGTTCTTAAATTCATTCGACACATATTCTCCACCATTTTCACTCTTAAGATCCTTGACTTTCCTGCCAGTCTCTTTCTCAACAAGTGCTTTAAATTCAATAAATTTGGAGAATTTATGGTCTTTATTTTGCATGTAAAATATCTAGCACTTCCATGAGAAAACATCTACAAATATCACATAATACTTGTGCTTAGCCATGGAGGATGTCGAGAAAGTTCCACACACATTTGAGTGAACTCTTTCAAGGATTGTTTGCACTTTATATTCCCACTCATTAAAAGTGTCTTTCATGTACTTCCCCTATGTACACCCTTTTCATGTATCTCTCTACTGCATTGCACCCTTGGGAAGTCTTGTAGAAATTTGTTACATGATCTTCAGGGCTCCATGGTGCAAATCGCCTAACCTTCTATGCCATAATTCACTAATGTCTTGGCTATGCACCTTCTCTGCTTTTGTGTTTAATGGTGCACAATCTTCTACATCCAATTTGTAGAGGTTCTTCACCCAAACCACGATCCGCTTCACTTGTCCTATGGCAATGTGTCTCAGGAAATCCTTTCCTTTGCTGAAAAACATATTGTAGCTATGGTCTTCCAAAACAAAAACTAAAACGAGATTATTCTTCAGACCTGGAACATGCATAACATCTTTTACTTTGAGAGGGAAACCAGATTCCCTCTAAAAAGTAACTGTACTAATACCGATAGCACTATACCTTCCATCATCTCCCATTTCAATGTGCATCTGGAGGTCTTTCTCCTCCAAGTGACTGAGAATTATCAATTTCCCGTCAGATGGAATGAGGCTCCACTATCCAAATACCACACACTTCCCATCACGGTCCTCACCATACAAGCGATGAGGGTGAAATCAAGTTTGAATTGTGAAGCAAGAGCTTCACCTTATTCTCCTCTTGAGGCATTCTTACATGCCTTCTTCTATGGAAAATTTGTGGCATAATGTCCCAGTTCATGAAAGTGAAATCATTTGATCTTTGACAAGTATTTCTTCTTGGAACCCTAACTGGAATCCCCTTTGGATTGGGATTTCTCCCCTTTCTCTTTCCAACCAAGGCATAATTCTCCTCACCATCATGCTTGGATGAGGTTCCATCTCTGGTGTTCCACCTTATCTCTTCTTGCACCAAGTCGAACCACAATCTCTCCCAATTTGATAGCTTCTCCTTCCCATTTGCTTAATCTTGGTAGTTGTGTCAGCTCTTGGGAAGGCCTAGAAGTTATAGGCTTTCCAGATCATCTTCAACAATTGTAATACCAATACTGCTAAGTTCATCCTGACATTGGGTGAACCTACTCAGGTACTGTGGTATTATGTCGCCCTTCTACATCTTAATCTTTTGAAGCTTGTCCTTCAGTGCCATCTTCCTGTGGTCACTGCTATTTTTAAACAAGTCTATTAAGGCTTGCCACATTGTGTATGGGGTATCATTCCATGGATATTCAAGACAATGTGAGCTCGAACTCCTTTTAGTATGATTATCCTCGACTTTGCCACACATTTCTTCCTCTTTTCCATATCTTGAGCATTAGTTGTTGGAGTCTTAGGTCTATGAATTCCTTCATCTCATTATCTTCCAATACTACCTCCATCATGTCTTTCTAATAAATATAATTCGAGCTACCCTCGAGGACATACTTGATTCTCAATCCATAAAACAACATCATGCTAGCTCTGAAGAATGATATTGCAAATTCGATTTACCTGCACAGGAAAAATCGAATTCTTCTCTTCTATTGTGGTTCCTACTTTGATACCATGTATAAAATCCTTGTAGATTCAAACTGCTTATGTAATTTTCTAAAACAAAAGACTTGAATCTAATCTACTCATCAACAGAAACAATTAAACAATTGAGAAATCACAACATAAAAATGAGACAAGATTCAATCACATATGCTCAGATATTTATCTAAGGGGAAAGAAACTCAAAACCCCTTCCTATCTCTATTGCATTAGTCATAAAAGAGAGAAGAAATACAATGCTTGCTCTAGCCCGATCAACCTATACACTAGTATAATCTATCTCACCACTTCCTAGACAATATATCGTCAATACTTAGCCAAATCCAAGCCTAACCAAGTCCCTATTTTCTTGCATTATTCCTCAAGGAATTAGCCCCTATTAATTAGGGAAAATCCCAATTAGAATTGCATAATCCCTAGAGGTCCTTCTCTGACTGTATGCACCACCTGTACAGCTTGGAGAATTATACAACTGATAGTACAATGCCCTTAAACTCAAATATCAACTGGGTAACTTGAATTCCATGCATGCATGAGTTAATTTAGGCTAATTGATTAGTTAACTGGTTCAAAACTGAAGTTGCGCCCCACTACTAGACCCCCTACTAGTTCCTCCAACAGTTGGAACTAGACTAATTAACCTTAATTTAACTCAATTAAATTGTTACAACTGAAATTAACTCAACCTAGGCTCCTAAAATTTAGGAATCATTATACACAACTCAAGTTAAGCCCTCAACTCGAATTAAATAAGATAACTTAGTGATAAAAACTCAGTAATCACATTCAAGTTGTCTTCTAATCTGGAATTTCAATTTTCTGCTAATTTAATTCAAGGGAAAATTAAATTGGTAATTTCTCGCTGCATTTTGAAAAAAAGTTGCCACACTTGTAGCCTTCAACATGATTTAATATAGGAGCAAATGAATTGTAATTCCTAACAAAATTCTCACCATATCCTCTCTTATTGCTAACATAGTCATCGCTGAGGTGATTATAATCTCTCTTGTTGTTGTTGCTCAACATACTTTGATTTCTTTCATAATATCTAAACTCCATTGTTTTATGTCCATAATTACTATAAGAAAAATAGTAGCCATTAAACCAAATTTGAGACCTGGAAATATTTTGTCTTTGATGATTTTTTCCTTGAGGGGGAAATTACCTCTATTGGTTCTTCACTTATTCTCTGTGATTGTTATGTGATTTCCTTTGTTGTTGATATCGATTTCGGCTCTTTATCTTTCTTTGTTGTTGCTACTCCTTATGGTTGTTATTCATTTGCAATTATTGTTATAGGTTTCGTTGTTGTTGTTGATGTCCATCACTTATTTTGACCACATTGCTGGTAGAATATTTATTTTTTTCAACCTTATTGTCTACCTTTTTACCTCTACCTTCACAGAGAAATTATTCTTTAAATCCTAAAGCAGTATTGATGAGAGGATATTTTTTATTGTTAAGAATCCCATCCAAGATCTACGTACTCTTTTCAAGCTTCTGATGTCGAGATAGTTGGTAAATAACATTTTCTAAATCATGCCTTAATGAAACTATCTCAGCTCCTAGTCTCTCACATTAAGCTTCTTGCTCATTCCATTGATTTATCAACAATTCACTAATTATGTTGATTTCTTCTTGTTGTACCTTCATGTCAACAATTATTTTATGTTCATATTCAAGATATTGATCTCCTTTTGAATCTAAATATTCTTCCATGGGCATGAGAAGAATTCATTCTTCATCACTACCAGGGATGCCCTCATTGTCTTCTTGAGTAGAATTTTGATCTATTATTGCTATGATTTTAGGTCTTTCTTCACTATTACTAGATGTATATCTATCACTTTCTTTTGAAAGTCCATATGAATATCCAAAAGATAGATGACCTATGATTTTACAATTATACCATAATGATAACTTACTTGTAGAATGCATCGTCTTAATATATTTTTCTTCATATTATAAGTGATGATCATCAACTTGCACATTAGAAGGATGATCTCTAATCTTCTAAGTATCTTTATTCCTGAATACCTTCTTCTTCTTCTTCCTTATTCTCTTATTTTTTTCTCTTATAACATTTTCTATATGATGATCAATAACTTAAGCGTTTAAGAAAGGAGGATATTCTTTACGATATTATTCATAACTTGAGCAACAATGGTCTTAGCCTTCTTAGGTGCCTTTTGATTTCCTTCTTCATATATACATTTTATTTTTACTTGCATTTCATTTGTAGACAAAAAATCTCACTTTATCAATGTCTAGATCTGATAGTCCTTTCAAGCTAATATTTCTTACTTCATTATCATATTCATGCTTCACGCCATCTTCTACAGACAACCATACATCTAAATCAAAATCCATTAATAGGCATCCATTCTCACCTTCCAAAGTAAATAGTTTGAACCATTCAAAAATTGTACTCCATTTGGTGTAAGCCACTACTAGTTAACCATTATCCCTTTAGATCTACCTTCTAGTGGTTGATCTATTCCTGAAGGAATCTGCTCTGATACAATTGTTAGAAACTAGGATAATACAGAGAGGGGGGTATGAAACAATATTATATCAAATTTTAACAATTATTACCAATTTATATTTTCACTTTACACACATGTAACACATAGAGACATTTGATTTATGTGGTAATTTATAAAGGGATAAAACCAACTTTCAAACCTATAAATTAAAACACCAACTTGCTATTACATTCTATTCTCTAACACCAACCAGAAAGAAGTAACCACTCATTGATTTGTGATCAAGGATTCACAGTAGGCACCAAATCCAAATTTGTATTTCTAGCCCCAACTAGTGAGAAGCACCAACTTCTTGATTTGTGAGCACCCAGTCACAGGAGGCACCAATCTCCTATTTGTCTTACTGGCCCCAACTAGTAGGAAACACCAAATCTCTTTTTGTTTTGCTAGCACCAACTAGCAAGAAGCACAAAGTCCCTATTTTGTTTTATTGGCATTGGTAAGGAGGAAACACCAAATCCCTCTATTTTGTTATGTTAAACTTGTTTCTTTTTCCTTTATACAACTCCCACTTAGCCAAATATCTCATTATATAGGCATATATAGAATCTATCTCTACTCTACAACTCTCCTCACACTCTTCAACCTCTCTTAGCCCTTGTAGACTCTTATAGAAACTTAAGATCTACAACAGACACTCTACATTCCTTGCCTCTGTTCTCAACTACAACATTAACACACTCGTCCCATTCACACTCTTGGCCCACTTAGCTCTCATCACTTCTCAACTCTATAATAACCTAACTCCTGACTCATCCCACTCACACTCCAAGTCTCTGGCAGTCTTAGCCCATACATAAACTTGGCTTCTACAACTCTCAACCTTCTCAATACACTCTTATGGCATACACAACCTTACTCAATCTTGGTCTAAACACACAAATGGTATATACAACATCTAACACTTAGCTCAATGACATTTTTTTCAAATCTATTACACATGGATAGAAGTTTAACTTAATGGATTTTCACATGGCTCAATGATGAACTTCATTAATCAATACACAATTCAAGGATGTACTTCTCATACCATATAGAACTAGCTATAGTTCTACCTTTAATTTATCAAAGCATATTTTAGTGCTCTATCTCATCCAATAATTATTTAACTGGAACACACACATCACATAAAGGAAACTCCCTTAGACATCACAAAACTTGAGGATAAATAGCATTCAATCACATATTGCTCGAGGTAGAGTTTAAGTACTTACACGGAGCTTGAAAAGGAATTGCATTTACATCTTACACAACTTGAGAAGAAGCTTCTCTTAATGAGCACAATCAACTCTATAGTTCTACCTTTGATTGCTTTGTATCAAATATAGTTTCCCATGTTTGGCTAGTTGTGGTCATCAACATGAAAAATATCTTATTTTTCCCTGCTGCCACTAACTATAATTTGGTGTTCATAGCTCCAAATTTTAGATAGTTCTATGCCCTTAAATATTTAACACTTTAACTCATGAATCCATGACCTCAAAACCATGAGCTATCTAATGAAAGTTATTGGAGCTCCTCAGTTGCTCACACTTTTATCCATGTGATCACCTTGAGAAACAAAGACTTAAATCTAAAGGTGCCATGTGTTGGGTTCATCATCGCACCAATAAACCTTGAACTCCTCTGCCTCATATGCCCAAAGGATAGAACCTTTTATTTACCACCAAATGTGTTATAACCTACAATTATGTTATTCAAGGTTCTTTTGTAACGAGCTCCTATAGGATGCTTGAAGGCTTGGATGGTCAGATGGCCCAGATGCCACTTAATCCTTTTCTAGCCTGAAATGGAAAAAACCATTCGCTTAGGAAATTATTTACAAACATGACCCCCTAGCATGAATCCCAAATCCTTATTATGCTTTTTTTTTATTTCATCATTTCCATGTGGTGGTATCTCATTGGTGCCATGTGTCAATCATATTTGGCCCACTTTGTCACCTAAATAGTCCAAAAATACCTACCATGTGTCATGCTCACGAAGCACTATGTCATCATCTAGTTTCCACATATCTGCCATATGTCTCCTCATCACTAGGTCACATTAACATTGATGAATGGCACATGTAAATTTCTTATTGGGACACAATGAATTTTTTTTAGCCATTGGCTAGCTCGCATCCACCAATCTCATTATGGCAAGGGGTCCCAAATTCCGTGTTTTGCAACCATTTTCTTTATTATTCAATAATGTTATGGTGTAGGAATTTCCTGTCGAATGGAATTCTATATCAACCCATTTAAATCTCTATAACCATCTCATGGTTTATGTCTAGTCTTGCTCCATTGCACCAACATTCCATGTCCTAAACTTGGTGCAGCATGATGTCAAATTGTTCGCCAACAAATAGGTAGTTTCTTGTCTCTCAAAGTCTATTTACTGCTCCACAACACCAACCTCTACAACTTCTTCAACTTGAACTTGGCATTGCACACTAATGTATCATGTCATCTCATTTCCATGCCACATGTTTCATAAAGAGGTGTGCCACATATCACATGGATTTTCTACATTTGGCCACTTGAAAATCTTGAAAGTACATGTCACATGCCACCTGCCATCTCATGCCACGTCTCCCCTACCACATAATTACTATGCAGAGCTATCTTGCTAGTTGGCTGCCATCTCTCCTCATCAACCAATCAAATTTGGCCACGTGTTCCTCCGCCACTTCATCAGGTACGAAAGAGGGCCCAAGGTGTTGGATTTCATCATTCGTTGGTCTCATAGAGTTTGTCATCGTGCTTTTTATCTCACACCCAAAACTTCATCAATGTCTTCTGTGGTGTAACATTTTTCAACTAATGAGAGATTTCTTGTCCGCTCCTTCTATTTTTCATCCAACACCCCCACGCACATTATACTTCTTTTGTTCATTGATTAAATCTTCCCAAGTTAATCAATGGCATTGATTAAGTGCAGGCCCCCCCTTATGTTTGACTATTAATAGGGGCATCCACAATTTATCGTATTCATGAATAAATCGTGTGAATGTTCCTCAGAGCTTCCCAACAACAAATAGGTACTCACATGATCTAACGGTCCACATCAATTGTGTTCCTCTACTACTCATGAGTCCAATAGATAATATAGGGGGTATCGTGTTGCAGGCCTTACTTTTTCAAATGATTTTGTGTGTCGGTTAAGCAAAACATGCCCTTTTTATGGTCAAAATTAAACTAGAACCACTACAACCAAAAATTCTTATACAAATATAAATCAAAGTGAAGTTGATATAGCTAAATTCCTAAAGAACCATCGTACTGAGCCACTTAATAATAATCATATAGAAAATGGGTTAACCTTTATTTAAAACCTTTAGCGTGAACCTTTTTTAAAAAGGAATTAACTTCACTCTTTACAATATGACCATAACATAAGTCCTGGACTTCACGCCTTAGTTTTGTTGTTTGTGCATGTCAGCCCAGGCTTATATCCCCCCAGCCACTCCAACTTTGTGCACAAAGGGAAACCTTATGTAGATAGAATCCGAGATTTTTCCGTTAACTTTCAACCTTTCTCCTATTAATTTCCAATATTCCTTCTTTCTGAAAAGTGCTCAAGACTTCCACCTCTGGGATGAGTCATCACAGTCCCACTTATGCTCCATGCTAGCTTAAATTTCATCTGATTAATCGACCTCACACATCATCCCAGTCTTTATCAGCCCAATTTCTCCCTTATGTTCATTTCCTTTGACCTTCTAGGATAAAAACCCTCATCTCGACGTTGTCAAATGACAACTTCTTCTTGACATAACTCAATTTCAGTCTCCCAACACTATTAAATAACAAACTCTCGACGATACTAAAAAAAAAAAGTGTTGTGCTCCTTTGTGCTTGACTCCACCTATGTACTTTAGCCTTAGCTCTATTAATGTGATTCAATGCTCCTTTGTCGGTCTTGCAACCCTCCCACTCTTGTAGTATTAAAACCTCACTTAACTACTCTATCGATTTAATTCTTTGTAATATTATATGTGTATATATGTGTGGCAAACAATAATAGAATTATGGCAGAAGGACTAGTTAAGAATTAAACAAAGGTTGTAGAAGGACTGGTTACAATCTTTTATTGAGAAAAATCACTCTTACCACTCTCCGCACTCGTTGCTTACTTTTATTTATTCAAATAAATAAATAATAAATCACATTATCGGTCCAGATCCACAAATATAAGATCGAATGGACCAGTTTTTGGAAAATGAGACAAATTTCAACAATTTTCTAAATTTAATAAGTTATATTGCAATAAAAGAAAACCATATCCTAAAAAATTCACTTATTGAGGAACCAACACCTTTAGTAAAAGGTATTTACCTTTTGGTCAATCTGGTTTTTATGGATGCCCTTACATCCTACTCCTAAGGAACAAAGAATTCATGGGCTCCTACCCATGAGGTATTCAACAATTCTGCCACTTTTTTGTAGTAATGTAGTAGTCATCCAAGTTGCATCACCTAATATATGGTCCTTCCACTTAACCAAATACTCATAATATTCCTTGCCTCGGGTCTTCTTAATCAATCTCTTGTCTAAAATCCTCTCTGGATGCAAAGGCTCGACTGTTGGTAACTCTTTCTACCACTGAATTGGTTGTTCTCAACTTTCATTTGTTGTTTATACCTCTTCTCTTGGTTGATACTTGTATAAATCTTTAACATTGAAGATGGAAGAGATGCCAATCCCTGGCGGAAACTCTATCTCATAAGCATTGGCTAAAAATTTCCTAAGGATCTCACATGGACCTATTTTCTTTAATTTTAATTTATTATATTCTCCTTTAGGAAATATTTCCTTCCTCAAATGTGCCAACACTAAATCCCCTACTTCAAAACTTTGTTATCTCCTCTTGAGATCTGCTCTAGAATTATATTTGAGGTTTCTCACTTGTAAACTCTATTTCATTTGTTCATGGATCTCCTGCATAGTTATAAAAAAGTCTTCTCTTACTTCACTTCTTTTTTCTACTCTTCCCAATTTTCTGAGTTCATACACTCCTCTTGGGTGCATCCCATACATAATCTACAAAGGAATTTTACCATTACTCTTGTTTGGATAATCATTATAGGAAAATTCAGCCTCGGAAAGCACCTAATCCCACTACTTGGGATGGTCTCCAACCAAGATTTTCAAGATATTCCCCAAAGATCTATTAATTTCTTTAGTCTTCCCATCAGTGTGAGGATCACAATATGAAATAAACCTCAATTTTTTTCGATCTTCTTCCATAAATTATTTGATAAATGCCCCAATAATATGGCATGCCTATTTGAAACAATTCTCCTGGGTAGTCCATGCAATCTCACCACTTCTTTAAAGAAAAAGTTAGCAATATCGATAGCATCACTAGCTTCAAAACAAGGGATGAAATGGGCCATTTTTGAAAATTTTTCCACTACAACAAAGATTTCATCATTACCTTTTTGAGCTTTTGGAAAATCCAATACAAATTCCTTGCTTATCGAATTCGCGGTCTGTACGGAATTGGTAATGGTGTATATAACCATGTATTTTAACTCTTTCCTTTTGTATGATGGAAAATTATACAATTGATTGCAAACTTCTTCACATCAGTCCCCATCTTCAGACAATAGTAGAAATGCTTCAGCTGCAAAGATGTTTTTTCATGTCCAAAGTGTCATGCAAGACCTCCACTATGCTTCTCTTTCATTAAATTCTCCCTCATTGAGCACTTTGGAACGCAAAGTTAATTATTCTTGAACAATAATCCTTCTCAAAGCATATAATCAAGCCAAAAACTCTTATCTTGGATTGTTGGGTTCTTACAAGCATTATAGGCCTCCTTAACATTTTCATCTTCCTCATAGAACCCCTTCATGAAGTCGAATCCCATGATATGAACTTGACTTTCTTGCATAGTCAAATTTCTCCTCCCCAACACATCAACAATTGTACCATCTTGGCCACTAATATGCTTAAAAAAAGTGAAATTTTGGATATATTCAATCCACCAGACATGCTTTTGACTAATTTTAGGTTGTTTCATAATATACTATAGGGCATGATTATCTGTATACGAAACAATCTCTTTAGACATTAACTAATGCCTCCATTTCTTTAAAGCTTGTACCACAACATAAAACTCCTTGTTATAAGAAGTATGCTTCCTCCTTGACTCGTTCAACTTCCCACTGAAATTTTATATGGGCTTATCCTCCTGACTTAACGCAACACCAATTTCTTCTCCACTAACATCACACTTCACTTGGAAAGGCTTGTTGAAATCTAGTAAAATCAACACAAGCTATTTTGTGATCTTCTTCTTTAATAGTTGGAAGCCCTTTTCTACTTCAACAATCCAATAGAATGGCTATTTGTCTTTCTTTATGGTCTCCACAATCAGAGCACTCATCCTACTAAAATTCTTAATGAACTTGTTATAAAAACTAACTATGCCATGTAAACTTCTAACTTCAAAAATGCTTTTAGGAGAGGGCCAATCAACAATAGCTCTTACCTTCTTAGGATCCATCTTATAACCCTCCTTGGATATGAAAAATAAAAAATACACAAGCGTTGTCTTCAAGAATGAACATTTCTTCAAATTGATAAGCAACTTCTCTTGTTGCAACTTCTCTAATACATACCTAAAATGCCTCAAGTTCTCTTCTTTGGACTCGTTGTAAACCAAGATTTCATATAAATACACATTTTAGGTGCATTTGACAACCCAAATGGCATGACTAGCCATTCATACAACCCATCATTGGTTTTAAAGGTTGTCTTCCACTCATCTCCCTCTCTAATCCTGATTTGATGGTACCCACTCTTCAAATCAATATTAGAGAAACAACTAGCACCACTCAAACAATCCAATAAATCATATATGCATGGTAAAGGATATTTGTACTTGATTGTGATCATGTTCAATGCTCTAGAGTCTGTACACATGTGCCCACCTCCATCTTTCTTAGGACTCAACATTTTTTGCACTACACATGGACTAAGGCTCTATTTGATTAACCCTTTATCTAACAACTCTTGTACTTTCTTTTTGGATTCTAAATTCTCCTTAGGGGTCTTTCTATATGCAACTTTATTTAGTATATTTTCTTCTGATATCAAATCAACATGATGACTTATACTCCTCACATGTGGCAACTTATTCGGAAATTCATCCACTACGATATCACTATACTCATTCAACATATCTTGAATCTCAGGAGGAAAATAATCTATAGTAGTGGAAGTAAGAATTACCTAATGTTTACACACTAAAGAAAAACTCACCTCATTATCTTTCATTTGTTGCAAAAATTCTTTCTTGCTTAACAACAATGCCTTGGAGTCACTACTCTTTGATGTACCCTCTTCTTGCAAGGAAAACAAGGTATGGTTGATTCCATCCTTCTGAAACTTGTAAATTTTCTTCTTCCCATCATGCACAAATACTCTATCATGCTGCCATGATCTAACCAATAGAATATGACACACATCCATGGGCATGATGTCACACATGATTTTATCCTTATAGTTGTGTATCTAAAACTCCACTTCACACCGTTCATTCAACAATTTATGACCCTTTTGAAGCCATGACACCTTATAAGGTGTTGGATGCTTCATCTTCTTCAATTTCAACTTTTCCACCTGTTATCACTTAGAACTAAAACTGATATATGTAACTTTTATCCTAGCCCGATGACAAAGGTCAGTGTTAGTCTATTGTTGTTTTAATTTTCTTCCCTTAGAGTCTGAAATTTTGAAGAGGTTTTTAGTCAAATTATTCTCAGCTTCCATTGTTCCCCCTTCATCCACCGTTGTTTTATAGCCACATGTTATCTTGTGTCAGTCACCGAACCTTTTTGTAATTTCGCAGCGCATATACACCATTAAAGTGTTTTCGCAGCGCAATCCCAATTAGGCAGTTTCGCAGCGCATATACACCATTAAAGTGTTTTCGCAGCGCATATACACCATTAAAGTGTTTTCACAGCGCAATCCCAATAAGGCAGTTTCGCAGTGCATCCCGATTAGGCAGTTTCGCAGCGCATCATTCAAATTTATAACTGTCAGCGCTGCGAAATCATGGATTCGTACATTCCGCAGCGAATATTTCCCGAAATTTCAAGTCCATTAGGTGATTCATAGGCTGTGTCTTCTCATGTCAGCTCATGTACCCCTCTTATCACCTTTCACCACTCATTTCCACTATCACCACCACTAGATCTGTTGATACGCACGAATCATCATTCCCAAGAAAGACTATCGTGCATAAATCTTAATGATGGTTGTAAGTCTTGCATGAATGACAAATCTGCAAGATTGCAACTTGAGAGATTTTAAACGGCAAAATTTAAAATTTCAACTACAAAGATAATCAAGCGAGGTTGATAATCAAGCGAGGCTGAATTCAAACAGAAGCTAAATCACACTTCCAACTGGAGCTGGTAGTCATTGTTTGCTAAGATTTGGAAGAATCAATGGAGAAAAAGGAGCACAGATCCGGCAAATGTCTAAGGACCGAACCTGAAGGCTTAGATAAAACGCTGAGAAATAAAGAGGTGGAGAAAGCATTCAAAAAGGCTAGGTGCTGGAAATTTTGCAAAAAGTTACAAGGAGGACACGCACAGGTAACTAAAGAATTTGCACTTAACTTCACAGGCTTGAATTCAAAAGTAGCCATGATAGAATTGCAGGTTTCGCCAGATGTAATATCTACTGTGACAGAGATCCCACAAGGACAAGAGCAATGGTTTAAAAATTTCAAGTTTGACATGAATCCTTGCAAGGAGTTCTTGAAGGATGAATTTGTAAATGAAGATTTAAGTAAGGCAGTGCCCAGGAGTTATGTCAAAGAATATTATGCTCATTTACTCACCTGCATACAAAAATATCTGACTTGTGAAGGAAGGTACAACAAGGTTTACTCTTACCATTTTAAACTCCTTTTGCATTTCACAGGGAAGGTCTCCATAGACTTACCTTTTTATCTTTTCTGTAGTTTGAGTAAGATGTGTGATAAGGTACAGCTGAGGAAAGAGGATTGTGAAACCTCTTTGTTTCATCATGGTCTGATCAAACTACTGGTTTTAGATGGCCTTCAAAAGGTAAATAGAGATTGGAATTCATTCATTTTTATGGCTGGCTTCAAAAGCCAGACTGGCCTCACTCCTCAACCTGCACGAGATTTTAAAATAGCTGAGCTCCAAATAGAAGCAAGAGCTAAAAGAGTTCCAAACTCACAAGCAAGGAAACGAGTGAAGCCATTCATCATCCAAGATCAACCTCAGCAATCAATTAAGGGAAAAGCTCAGGGTAAAAGGATTGTACCTGAAACAAGCACATCTGAAGTAGTCCCAAGGATAAGAACAAGAAGCCAGATAAATAAGGAAAAAGGTAAAGCTATAGCAGTTGAAGAAAGTCCAGTGTCCAAGGGAAGTCTAAATGACTTATTACAGGCTATTGATTTTGAGCTGTCTCAACCAATTCAAATTGAGTTGATACAGTTAGAACAAGAAAGCACCAAGAAAGCCAAGGCCTCAAAAAGGCTTAAATTTGATGAGCCAATTGAAGAGTTTTTTTTTTTAACCTAGAAGACCTATGACAAGGAGATTCCAGCAAGTACAGTAAGCACTGCCCAGAACAGAGGAAACAGGGGAAGAGACACAACGTTGGCAAAAGAAGAACACAAGAAAAACAGTCATTACATCTAAACAAGACAATATAGCAGACCTGAAGAGCCAATTGGAATCAGCTAAGCATGAAATTGCCAAGTTGAAGAAAGCTGCTAGAAGACATGTAGTCATACAAGCAAACTATTATAGAATTAAAACTCTATGGGAAGAGAATGCAGTTGTAGAAGTGGTTGATTGCAATACACAATTTCACACCTGGATAGTACCAGCAATCAAAGAAGCCAAGTACATCAGAATGATCAATATGCAACTAAGAGTTGGTAACAAGGTTATGAAAAAACAAATTGAAGATCTGAAGGCGCAACTAAACCAGCTTAAAGGACCTACTAAATGAAGTAAGATTTTGTTTCAAAAATTTTGATAAGTTTGCTTGATCTTATATTTCTGAAGAAATCTAAATCCCTATTCAGCCTTTGAAAAGTCTAAAGAAGTTTTTGGCAATCAAATTACTCAGTTAATAAAGGTATCAGGTTAAAAACAAGTTTTTTAAACAACTCAGCAGTTTCGTAGCGCGCTACGAAACTGCTGAAGGTGATGATTTCAACTCAAATCAAGCAGTTTTGAAGTTGAAGCGGAAAAATTTTGAAGGACAGTTGTATACAACGAAAACACCTGAAGTTACAACAACCAATCAGAATAGCACAAGTGGAAATAAAGGAATTGAATCAAAAAGTGGCATTTTGTCATATCATAAGAGAATTGAAGCATGCATCAGACAGATTGAATGTGTTTTCCCTTTGGTTTTCAAAATAGTGGATGACACATCATCAAATCAGGTTTCATAACAGTGGACAGCACATCACAACGTGGCCACCGTCATATTTTGAGGGATAACAATTCAAAACCGATTCATGAAGATTTGAAGACCATAAAGCCGAGAAGCAAGGATAGGCTCCCAATTTTTCTGGACAGTGGAGAAGGTACAGCGTTCAAGGTCAACATGGAGCATTAAACACCCATCTCAGCCAAACTGAAAGAGAACCAGATGTCAAAGAAAGGAATCATCTTAATTAAGGCCATTATGCATGCAATATGGAGTTAGAGTTATAGTTGATTTAGATCTCTAAAAAACTCCAGTTAACATTATGATTGTATTTATTAAAGTAGTTATAGTTTAAAAGTTGTTAGTAATAGAAGTAGTTTTCAAATTCCCCTCATGCTTGAGGAGGAATCTCGATCAGTTAGAATAAGAGCTCTATATATAGCTGAAACAACAATGTAATCAAGGTTGGAAAATTTTATGAAAAAGCTTGTATTTGGCTTATGTAAGACTCAGTTTCAGTAATACATATTTGGCTTTACTTCTCAGGATTCATGAGGGATTTTTTATGTTCATAATATGTGATGTTGTCCTTTCCCTAATTCTTGCAGTGTTATGGATGTATAATCACTCAGAATTCACTGAATGTGCTCTGACTTCCTGTATGCATTTATAAACTGTGTGGTTCTATATGAGTTTGTATTCTGAATGTTTGAATGTTGAATGCCCTGACTTCCATGTAAGGTTGAGCTCATTGTTTTATTGAGGTGTGTTGACTCCATAAGCCCAATGGATAATAATTAAAAGTGTTTCCACCATTTATATTTCTCAGAGTTGTTCTGTTAGAGTTAGCCATCTTATCTTTAATCAAAATCATTAACCCATCTAGAGAGAGCCCTCTCAGGTTGAGGAGGCTAAGCCTCAGCCTAAAGTAGGTTTGAAACAGTTACTTGAAGTCTTCCTGGTCTGCAGCCTTCCAGGGTCTAATTTTGAGATAACACCACCACTTATGTAGACACCAAGTTTTCCATGTTTCCACTATCAATTACCATCTTGCAACATTTCCCTTGGACTTTATAAACATTCCTGAAAAACACCTTCCTCTAAGCTAGTTCAACAACTTCCTTCTACAGTTTCAACAACACTTTCTTGAGAAATAGGAATTAGATACACTTTTAGGTCTAAAATGGGCCTCCAAAGGAATATTATAAAATAATAGTGGAAATAATAAAATAAGATTTGATTACCTCATCAAGTTTTGGAGGGAAAAAAAGAAAAAACTTTTTTTTTCAACTCATATTTTCAACTTGACTCCCTATGATTTTACTCAAATTTTGAGTGAGAGCACTAATTGGATGTGGAATTTAATCTTGCATCCAAGGAGTACCGATGTTTCATACTTTTGATGGACCCCAGTACACGAAAAATGTGCAATCATGTTTTTCATGTATTTCACATTTTTTGTGTAGTAGGGTCCATCAAAAGTATGCAACATAGGTACTCCTTGGATTAAAAATTAAATTTTGCATCGAATGAGTGTTCCTATTTGAAATTTGAGTAAAAGCATAGAGACATAAGTTGAAAATATGAGTTGAAAAAGTAGTTTTTTTTTTTTTAAATCGTTTTACCTTTTTACTCCAAAAATGGTGAATTGTCCCCCATGGTTGGCTTAATCATATTGAATCCTATTAGTTCTTATAAAGTTGATTTTTTTTGTACATTTTTAGGCCTATTTTTGAGCTCAGAATTTCTCTAATGGCTCTCATGTCTCTAGTCATTATTTGCCTCTTGTACCTTTGCTTCCCCTTCTTTTGTTGGGGCAACAAAAACACTTGTTTGGCCTACTTGTTTACTTTTTGGACATTCAAATGACATGTGTCCAATTTTTCCACACTTGTAGCAGTGAATCTCCCTTCCTCTACCTCTTCCTTTTTCTCTGGAAAAGGATCTTTGACCTCTAAAATCTCCCTCTTGCTATTGTTGTGGATGTGAGATACTAACTTCTTTTTTTGTGTTGTAGCCTTTCCTCTACTTGACTATTGTTCTCTTCCTCTAGCAGTACTTTTTCCTTTTCCATACTACTTCCTTGCAATATTCTCTTCATCTTTCAAAGCTAACTGGTATGCTTCTTCCACTATCCAAGGAGATAACACACAGATCTCATCTTAAATATCTAATTTGAGACCATTAATGTATTTGGATGCCTTCTCTACAAACTCTTATGCATATATGGCCCCGATGTTCCCATTATAGAAATCTTATGTGTACTCCCTCATAGTCATCAATATGTGCTCGAGATTCTACATATGTTTGAATAAAGTGAGTTGATAATCCTTTGGAAAGAAATTTCCTTTAAGCTTTGCTACCATTCTATACCAACTCTTATTTTTCTTCCTGTTCTTCCTTCTCCTTTCATTGTATACCCCATCCCACTATAAATATGTATCTCCCTTCAATTTCGTGATAATAAACTAGACCTTCTTATTTTCATCCATTTCTTCATACGCAAATAATTTGTCCATCTCTGTAATCCACTCTACAAGCTCCTCTAGATTCATGTTACCAATGTAAGAAGATATATTTGATTTCACCTTCATAATAGATCCTAAAATTGCCTTCAATATATTGGCTTCTATAGGATCTTTAGTTACTTCTTCCTCTAGGGGTTCTTCCTCTTCATTACATCTCCAACTTCAATTTCACTCTATTTGTTGGTTTCCATGGATGCCATTATTTCTTCCAACCATTGCATAACTCTCATCACTTCAGTGTTAGCTATAGGCCTTTGTCCTCTTCGACCTCCGCTAGCACCTCGTCCAACTCGATGAGCCATGGTCAACTTAATTGTTCCTAGAGCAGATGCAGGATCTTCTCTAATACTAACTAATGTAGGAATTACTTTTTCAAATGATTTTATGTGGCGGCTAAGAAAAAAATGCCCTTTTATGCTCAAAATTAAATTAGAACCACCATGGCTAAAACTTTTTATAAAAATATCAATCAAAGGAAGGTGCTATAGCTATATTCCTAAAGAACCACCATAGTCGAGCCACTTTATAATAATCAGAGAGAGGGGTATTACCTTTATTTAAAACCTTAGACACAAAACCTTTTTTTAAAGGTGTTAACTCTACTCTTTACAATATGATATTAGCATAAGTCTTAGATCCCACACCTTTTCTTGCCATTCATTCATGTCAGCCCAGGCTTATGTCACCCCAGTTGCTCCAATTGTTTGCACAAAGGGAAACATTTGGGAGATAGACTCTGGTATTTTCTTGTTAACTGTCGACCCCACTCTCATTAATGGTCAATCCTACTTATTTTTGAAAAGTTCTCAAGCCTTCTACCTTTGATATGAGTTAGAGCGGTCCTGCTCATGCTCCACACTAGACTAACTTTTGTTTGATTAGACAACCTCAAATGTTAGCCTAGTATTTGTTATCTTAACTGCTCCCTTATGTGCACTTCCCTTGACCTTCCAGGATAGAACCTATATCCCAACACTATCATATGATGGCTTCTTCCTGACAAAACTCAAGTTTTGTCTCCCTGCACTATTAAGTAACAAAGTCTCATAGGACTAAAAAAAACTAAGTTTTGTGCTCCTATGTGCTCGACTTGGCCTATGTGCTTCATCCTTAGCTCAATTAATGTGCTTCAAATCTCCTCTATTTCTCCTACAACCCACCCACTTGCACAATATAGAAACCTCGCTTAAGTATTATGTCAGTTTATTTCTCTATAATATTATATGTGTGGAAAAAAAATAGAATGATTGCAGAAGGACTGGTTACAAACTTTGATTGGGAAGAATAACTCTCTCCACTCTCCACACTCACTGCTTACTCTTATTGATTCAAGAAAATAAATAATACATCACACTATTTGTTTAGATCCACAAAGATATGGTCAAATGGACCAATTTTGGGAAAATAAAACAAATTACAACAATTTCCTAAATTTAATGAGTTACATGGCAAGCAAAGAAAAATATTTCCTAACAAATCCACTTATTGAGGAATTAAATCCTCTAGTAAAAAGTTTTGACTTTTTGGTCAATCTAACTTTTACAGATGCCCCTATATCAATCCACAATTTGTCTTGTTATGAAAGCAACAGGGTTGGAACCATGTCAAAATTTGAACTGCCATAACTCCTCATCCCTTTGGAGTTTTTCAAGATTCCATATACGTTGAAAAGGTATTTCCAAGGACTACAAAACCATGCATTATGAAGGAGCACCTGAGCTAATCCACTGAGGAAAAAAAATCCTTCAACACTATATTCACCATCCTTTACCTTAGCTAGGAAGAAACATCCATTAATACACTTACCAAATCCAAACTTAACCAACTTAAACTACCTAGGAAACACACTCAACTGGAAACCATCTCAACCATGCCAATACTAACAATCATCTCATCATATCTCATCCTATGGTTGTCATCATTGAGGTCGACATCAATGCCAACACAACCAACCTAGAATTGAACCCTCTTATATATGTGTGTGTGTGTGTGTGTGTGTGTTGTCTCCTTGAAGAAAAAAATGAACAAATTTCTGTTATCATTTTCTATAACTGTAATGGAGACGGAGATGTGAATAGCTTATAAGCCATGAATATGGCCCTTCAATATAAAGATGTGGCCCTCTTACAATGATACCACAATGATTTAAAAATAAATAAATGAGACATATGTAGTGTTATGGATAATATAGGGGAATCCAATACAATTTAGACCAAAGCATACTATTTTTTATATAACTAATTCCAAGAGAATATGGTAAATAATGATGATTTTTATTAAATATAATGTTGAATTTTGCCATTTTTATTTCAAATTGAAAAAATTTCAATCAATTTTTTTTCCATATTGTATGGAATTCAAATTTGAATTTGAAATAAAACCTAATAATTATGTTTATGATATGTTAAATTTGCATGTATATGGTTATAAGAAGATTAGTCTCTGTGATGAGTTAGAGTTGTGTTGTTGCAATTGGAGAATTGGTGTGATGCCCCATGTGGATTGTCTGGATATTCAACTATCATTCTTTCTATGGCATTGCTTTCTCTCGTGCTGCTATGGGTTGGGTTGGTATGTATGACATTGATGTGGCTTTGATTATATCCTAGTTGGCCACGACTGGCATATTTTTCACCTAAAGCAAGTCAATATTCATTACATTGTATGCTTGCCTCTTTCCCTAATAAGTGATCCTCAATGATATATATTGATACACACACACACACAACTTTAAGACAAGATCCAATTATCTTATATCATGATTTTCATTAATTGTAATGGAGATGTGAATCTTGCTATAAAGGAATCGATTCGTGAATATGGCCCTCCTATAATTATACATCATTCAATAATGTTTCTATCAACATGTGTTTGTTTGAAATTAAATGAGCCATATGTAGCATTATGGAAAAAATAGGGGAAACCAATAGAATTTCTAGAGCATGAAATTTTGGATACAACTAATTCCCAAAAAGTATGGAAATATTGGTGATTTTCAATTAAGTATATTGTCAAATTTTGCTGACTTCTTTTGAAGTAATAAAAAAAAATAATAATAATAATAAAAACAATTTTTTTCGTATCATATCAAATTCGAATTTGAACTTAGTAGTTATAGTTATGATATCTTAAATTTCCTATGCACTATCAGGATATTTAGTCATGGTGACAATGAAACCTACAATAGTTGTGTTGTTATTTTATCTTTAGAAGCCAAATAATTGCTAAAAGAGTAGAAAAATTGCTAAAATATTGTTGAGATCCAAGCCTTCTAGACAGATACTCAAATTTGCCTTTGACTTAAAATCATTTTCACACACTAAATAAATTCTTTCTCCTCTACCTTGTCATCACCATCGTTCATAGCAAATAGGTTGGACTTGATGTCATGCGTTCCATTTCAAGAACTAGAGAAATCATCCCATTTGAAGGACAAATGCTAGGATGCCTTGAATTAAACAATTTCAATACTTTTCAAAGTTGATACTTGGAATTGAGAACATGGTTTTCATTCGAAAACATGGTTTTTCTTAGAAAATTATTTTGTATACATTTAGAAATTACTATGATAGTTCTTAATCATCTCAAACTCTCCCTGTATGGAAAATGACTAATTTCATCGACCTTCGTGGAAAATTGTTTTCTCCTTGACCTACACATCCATAACCCTCATGGTAGAAAATCTAGACTTCAAATCACATGTTCCATTCCTATGGCTTGAGAAGCCCTCTTGTTCAAAGGACATGTGCCAAGGTGCCTTAGATGCAATAATTTCAATAATTGTCATAGTTGAAGTTTCTTGGAAATGAGAACATGGTTTTTCATAGAAATTTATTTCATATACATTTTATAAATCAACTATGATAATGCTCAACTAATGGATCCTCTATTAGTTTTCCATCAACCATCCAACATGAGTCTCTTAAACAACTAAGAGAACTATTCATGTGGATTTAAATTCAACATGATTGGTTGACACATGGTCGGATGCCATTATATTTATATCTTCATTGTCAATATATTGACACTAATTTGTCATACAAATGAATGTAATATTATTCCTTATTGTCATATTTTTAATACCTAATCTTTAATTGGCCAAATAGATGGATCATTACTTTTCACATTATGTATGAATCCTGATATAGGGGAATGTGAGTTTAAGGCCCTTAAATTAGGGGTAGACCAGGTGCACAAGTGTGTTTGGACATTTGGGACACAATCACCTCATTTCGGTACCCTGCACATATTTCGTGGTTTCCTTACCTTAGTGCCACTTGGGTGACACACCACGTCAAATCTCACAATTGTACATTGGGTGGTCACACATCTTGGGCAAACCCATGGATGGACAAGAGGGTAAGATGCACACCATTGTGATGGCTTGGTGATACAAGTTACAATAGACGAGTTGGGCATCATTCCAATTTGTGACGTGACACGCATGATGATACGAAATGGGGTCAAGACCTCATGTGATAACATGTGGGCATGGATGACCTAAATTTAGGTTTTCTCATATCATGTGGGCGAGGGTGGACAACACAATAAGGAGGTATGGTTAGAATGATAGCATATTGACGAAATAGAGTTTTGTAGGTTGATTAGGCATGATGTGAGTGTGCATCGACTGGAAAAAATGAGTGGATAGGCTAGATTAAATGATATGTTGGCACGTTTGGCTTGGTTGGTTAGAAAGTGAAATGACATGCGTTAAGGTGAAGGGGTGTGTCGTCCCTCTTCACCCAACTAACACATCATTTGGAATGACCACACATGCATGACATATATACATGAGACATTTGAGTTTGGAGAGACAACCTGGAATGACGTAGACATACTACCACAGACGTAAATGAGGTTGTATAACAAAATGCACTATGCAACACAAATAGACAACTATGAAGTATAGACGTGAAGTGAGGTTGTGTCATGCTTTATAGGGTAGGGGCATGATGACTTGGTGTTCTAGGGTTATACCACATGTCAGCCCAAGTGTTGCATGGATAGCTAATCATAACAAAATTTTAGGGATGTGATATTTAGTGATGGAGCATAATCAATTTTTGGGGATGTGAAATTTGGGGATTGGAATAATTTGGGGTTTAATAGGAAATTTACAGATTGGCCAAAGTGAGACTATGTTCTATTTTTGACTCAATTTCACCATTGATGTAAAATCTTGGGGGTTGTTCTATGTAAACCTTTCTTATTAATATTATACATGATTTTTGGTGTTAGTGTTGGGTGTGGAGCATGATTATTTAGAGGTCTTTGTTTCAGCTGGATGTATACCCCAGGAAGTTTGTACACCCCTCCACATGGGGAGGTGCGGGGGGGGCTTGTCCCCCCTACGGGGGTTCAGGGGGGCCGATCCCCCCCGGCTGGGGGGTCCAGGGGCCAAGGGTCCCCCAACAGGGGTTTCAGGGGCAGTTCCCTCGAAGCTAAAAACAAATGTAAAATTGCCTTGCAAAAGTATAGTAATTTCTAGTCAATCTGAGCCGTTCATTAGGCAGATGATCTTACAGTAGAACTTATGTTTAGCTTAGGGTTTTTTGCCCTAGAAGGCAACCCCTCTCTTTGTATGAGGGCATTGTATTAAGGTCGTGTAATAGATGTGTATTCTCTGAGCGAGAAACAAAGAGGTGAGACTATGAGAGAAAATAGAGGATATTATAGCAGATCTGTTGTAGGTTGTGTATCTTTATTTTGCTGGATAATAGAAAGGAAGGACTGGCTGTTCGGGGTGGACGTAGCCCAAACTGGGTGAACCACGTATATCTGTGTCTCTCTAGTTTTATGTGTTTTATGTGTTTATATTTATGCAATATTCTATGTGTTCCATTTCTCTGTAATATATAATTTTCTAACAACTGGTATCAGAGCCGAAGGTCTATTTGGCTGATAAAATTGCAGGAAAGAAGGGTTCCTCATTTGAGTGGGAGCAATGGTGGAAGATGGTAAGTTTAGGGTCAAGAAATTTAATGGCCAAAATTTCTCATTATGGAAGATGCAGATGGAAGATTATCTGTATCAGAAAGATCTGTACCTACCATTGGGCAGAAAAACAAAGATGTCGACGGGTATGACAGATGAAGAATGGAACCTTCTCGATAGAAAGGCAATTGGAACAATACGGTTGTGCCTCACAACATCGGTCGCCTTCAAGATTTCGAAGGAAACAATGATAGAGGGATTGATTAAGGCGTTGGCGAAACTATATGAAAAAACCCTCGGCCTCAAATAAGGTATTTCTTATGAAACAGTTATTTAATATGAAGATGTCGGAAGGTGGATCTATTGCAGACCATTTAAATGAATTTAATACTATTACAAGTCAGTTATGTTCTGTAGGGGTAAACTTTGATGATGAAGTTAGAGCTTTGTTATTCTTGTGCTCATTTCAAGAAAGTTGGAATGGTTTAGTAATGGCCATTAGTAACTCTGTTTCTAGATCTAGTACTTTAAAGTTAGATGATGTTGTTGGTGCTATCCTGAGTGAGGAAATGCGATGGAAAAGCTCTGATGAGAAATCAAGTAATTCTTTGAGTGTAGAGTCTAGGGGAAGAAAAATGGAAAGAGGAAAGAGCTTAGGATATCGTAGTAAATCAACAAAAGGTAGATCTAAGACCAGATCGGGGATAGTGTGCTGGAAATGCGGAAAGAAAGGACACCTAAAGAAAGACTGTAGATCTCGAAAGGGAAAAGAAGGAGATGCACAACAAGAAAACAATCATGAAGCAAATGTGACAGGTGAGGTGTTACAAGATTCTTTGATTCTATCTTTCGAAAATATTATTGATTCCTAAGTGGTAGATTCAGGGGCCTCATTCCATGCCACACCTGATAAGAAATATTTTCATGACTATGTTCAAGGAGATTTTGGACAAGTCCATTTGGGTGATGATAAACCCTGTAAAATTATTGGAATGGGTAAGGTTTTTGTAAAATAGTAGAATGGAAACGAATGGCTACTAAAGGAGGTAAGGCATGTTCCAGATCTGAAGAAAAATCTGATTTCAACAGGGCAGTTAGGCGGTGAAGGTTGTGTGACAACTTTCACAGATAAAGCTAGGAAGGTCACCAAAGGAGCCCTGGTAATAGCAAAAGGTGAAAAGGTTGGTACATTGTATTTATGCAATGGTATTTCTAACTCTGATAATGCTTTAACTTCCAAAGGAGCAGATGCAGCATTATGGCATCATAGGCTTGGACACATGAGTGAAAAAGGGATGAAGATTCTTCACTCAAGGAATTTGTTGTCGGGTTTGAAGAATGTTGATTTGGACTTCTGTGAGAATTGCATTTATGGAAAACAGAAGAGAGTCAGATTTCTCAGAGTTGGGAAAGAAAAGAAGAATGAAAAATTGGAGCTTGTGCATACAGATGTATGGGGACCTGCTCAGGTATCATCTCTCGGTGGCTCTCGTTATTATGTTACTTTTATTGATGATGCAACTAGAAAAACTTGGATTTATTGTATTAAGAATAAATCTGATGTATTTGATACTTTCAAGAAATGGAAAGCTTTGGTTGAGATTGAGACAGGAAAGAAATTGAAGTTTCTTAGATCAGACAATGGAGGTGAATATTGCAGCAGAGAGTTTGATAGGTATTGTTCAGAGCATGGAATTCGCAGAGAGAAGACAGTTCCAAGAACACCAAGAAAATGGTGTGTCAGAAAGGATGAACAGGACAATCATGGAGCGTTCAAGGTGCATGAGATTGCATGCAGGATTGCCTTTACAGTTTTGGGCAGATGCTGTAGATACTGCTGTTTATCTAATAAACAGAGGGCCTTCAAGTTCCTTGGATGGTGGTGTTCCAGAGGAAGCATGTACAGGTAAAAAGGTAAACTACTCCATTTTAAAGCCTTTTGGTTGTGAGGCCTTTGTCCATATTGATAAAGAAAATAGAACAAAGCTTGAAGCAAAATCAAAGAAATGTACCTTTATTGGATATGGTGTTAATGATTTTGGTTATCGCTTATATGATTATGAAAATCACAAAATTCTTAGGAGCAGAGATTTAATATTCAATGAAAAGGTCTTGTATAAGAATCAGTTGCAGGGAAAAGAAAACAAGGAATACACAGTTCTTGATGAAATCACTGAAAAAGTAAAGGTGCCTGAAAATAATAATAATCAATAACCACAATAGCAGCAACCACCACAACAGCAATAGGCACCCCAAACACCCGAAAGCGGTGTTAGAAGATCTACCAGGATAAGTAGACCCCCTGAACAATACTCTCCTTCATTATATTATTTATTGTTGACTGATTCCGGTGAACTTGAATGTTATGAAGAAGCAATGCAGGTTAAAAGCAGGAAGAAGTGGGAGGTAGCCATGGAAGAAGAGATGGACTCCTTAATGCATACCTAGACTTGGGATTTAGTTAGGTTGCCTGCAGGAAAAACTACATTGAAGAATAAATGGGTTTACAGGTTGAAGGAAGAAGATGGAGGAAAACAGAGGTACAAAGCTAGCTTGTGGTGAAGGGTTTTGCACAGAAGAAAGGTATTGATTTTGATGAAATATTTTCTCCTGTTGTAAAAATGACTTCAATTAGAACTATTTTGAGTCTTGTAGCAGCTGAAGATTTGCATCTTGAGCAGTTAGATGTAAAGACAGCCTTTCTCCATGGGGATTTGGAGGAAGAGATATATATGCAGCAGCCACAAGGATATGAAGTGAAAGGGAAGGCGAAACTTGTGTGTAGGTTGAAGAAGAGCTTGTATGGCTTAAAACAGGCTCCAAGGCAGTGGTATCTAAAATTTGACAAGTTTATTTTGAACAAGGTTATACTAGATGTCACTCTGATCATTGTGTTTACCTGAAAAAGCAAAATGATGGCAGCTATATTATATTGTTATTGTATGTAGATGACATGCTTGTTGCAGGAAATAAATGTGCTCAAAAGAAAATTGGCAAATTCATTTGCAATGAAGGATTTGGGAGCTGCAAAACAAATCCTTGGTATGAGAATCACTAGAGACAGGAAAATCGCAAATTAACATTGTCTCAGAATGAGTACATATAAAAGGTGTTGAAAAGATTTAATATGCACAATGCAAAACCAGTTAGTACACCTTTTGCTAGCCATTTCAAACTTAGTAAGGAGATGTGCCTAAAGACGGAAGAAGACATGGATTATATGTCTAAAGTTCCATATGCATCAGCATTTGGAAGCTTAATGTATGCAATGGTCTGCACAAGGCCTGATATTGCACATGCAGTGGGAGTTGTAAGCAGGTACATGAACAATCCAGGAAAAGAACATTAGATGGCAGTGAAATGGATTCTCAAATATTTGAGAGGTACCAAAAATCAACCATTATGCTTTAGTGGTTTAAACATTTCTCTACAGGGATATGTTGATGCAGATACGGAAGGTGACAGAGATAATAGGAGGAGCACTACAACATATGTATTTATTGTAGGTGGAACAAATGTTAGTTGGGTTTCAAAAATCCAAAGTGTTGTTTCACTTTCAACAACAGAAGCAGAGTATGTTGCTGCATAGAGGCTAGTAAAGAAATGATTTGGTTACAAATGTTTATAGATGAATTGGGTAAGAAGCATGATATGGACATGTTATACAGTGATAACCGAAGTGCCATTCATATTGAAAAGAACTCAACATTTCATTACAGGACTAAACACATATAGCTCAAGTTCCATTTCATATGATTAGTGTTGGAAGATGGAGAGTTGAAGCTGGAAAAGATACACACTAGCCAGAATCCTGCAGATATGCTAACAAAAGTTGTAACTAGGGAGAAACTAAGAATATGCTTAGTTTCAATTGGTCTTCAAGGATGACGATGAAGATGAGAAATAGTCAGGTCCAAAGAGGAGCCATTTTCCAACAAATGAAGCAGTGGTGGAATTTCCACAATCATTATCCAAGTGGGAGATTGTTTGGCGTAGAGCATGATTATCATCCTAATTTAGAGGTCTTTGTTTTAGCCAGATGTCTACCCCAGTAAGATTGTACAACCCTCCATGCAGGGGGGACTTATCCCCCCCGC
>APFE031626659.1:77359-94139 GCA_000404065.3 Pinus taeda | reverse complement strand
AAATTTCAGACTCATTGGCTTGGGCCATATGAGATTGACAAAGTCTTTAGTAATGGAGCGGTAAGAATAAAAACCATTGATGAACATCAAACCCCTCTTATTGTGAATGGCCACCGATTAAAGATCTACCATAAGCCACTCTCAAAAGAGGAATTTGTCAAAATCTTTCAAGATAGTTCTACAATAAGGCTGGTGAAGAAGAATCCTTCTTCTCCACCAGCCTAGTTTTTGTTCTTTTCTATTTTTCAAAAAAAAAAATTTAAAAAAAAATGTATAAGCCTGAAATATGTATAAGCCTGAAAACCAATCACTGATTGGCAGTCTTATACAAAAAATACAGGGCGAAAATCAGGAACTCCTGACGCCCTATATTTTCCAAAAAAAAAAGAATCTCTCTCTTTCTCATTTTTCATTCCACTTCATCTCATTTTCATTTCACTCCATCTCATTTCCATTTCATACCACTTCATTTCATTCAACTCCATTTCAATCATTTCATTCCACTAATAAAAGCTTTATGACCATTTTCAGTCAGTCAATCATCATATATCCATCTCATTCAATTATAAGATTGTTGAGTCAGTTTCCGCAGCTGCTCACTGATTCTACAGCTAGTTGTGTTTCCATAGCTAGCACCCTGTCATTTAACATTGGCAGTTAGATGATAGGCAAAAAAAAAAAAAAAAAAAAAAAAAATGCAGGTATGACCGAGGACATGGGGCACCTAAAGGCATCAACAAGGCAGTTGATCAAAGGTTATGGACAACAAATGGCAAACATTCCAAGGTATGAGCAAAAATTTATTTCAAATGGCATTCAAAACACATTTTTTCATAGTTCTTAAATCACAAGCTCAACTATATGCAATGATTAGCGTGATAGCCTCCATAACCATTTCATTCCACGACATTCCTCCACGAATCATACATTTATTTTTCCAATGGACTCATGATTAATTCTCAGATCTAACTCAAGTTTGGATTCATTTTCACACTCCACCTGTAATTATGAGACGTGGTTGATTTGATTACGGTTCTCCTCCACCACATAGATTCCACAACGATTTTATTAATGTGCTTATGCCTACTCCACAGCCGTCCATTTTAAAAATTCTGTCGTCACTCCCCTACTGTCTTTTGAAGCCACGACTACATTACCACCTCGTTTACATAAGACTCCGCTCTATTCCATGAATTCACCTCGGCTACCTAACCTCTATTATGCTGCCTGTCCTCTGTTTTGCTTCCTATCCTATATTTTCCGCTTGCAGTCACCATTTTTCTCCATAAACCCTGTTCGTTCCCGCTAGTCCAACCGTCTCACCTCCACTAAACCCTTCTCACATAGACAAATTACAGAACAGAAGGAAAGAATGGGTCGGTTGTTGAGGGCAGAACCAGAGGGACCCAAATTTATGGAAGGATACCCACAAGTCAAGAACATATTGAAAAAGGAAAAATGGCTTCGGTTTATTCAAAAGTTTAAAGGCTACAATAAGGAGGTTACAAAAGATTTTGCAAGGTCTTTCAACGGCCTAGAGGTGGAAATTGGGGACCTCAAGTTTACAGTTATAGAAGCATCCATAGTAGCTGCTACAGAACTCCCTCAAGAAGGTGAACACTGGTTTAAGAACAAGAGCATTGGCGAGGAAGCTTGGAGAGTGATCCTACATAACCCAGGTATGGATGTGACTATATTCAAAAGAGGAATTCCTATTCATGCCTTAGAAGATAAATGAGCCAGTTTACTGTTGGTTATTCAAAAGTTCATTACGTGTGAGGGCCATTTTGGAGCAATGTATATGTATCATACTCGACCGTTGATGAACTTTTTAGAAAATCAAACCCTAAATCTACCTTATTTTTTATTGTTGAGCTTGAAAAAGATGGCTACAACAATCCAAAAGAATATATAGGATATAGAGCCCCACTTATATCATCATGGGCTAGTAAAGATTTTAATTGAAGACCAATTGAGGAAAAAAAGGGATACCTGGGAACGGTTTTTAGTGAGAAATTATTTTCAAGATCCACTTGAAGTGCCCAAGAGCAGTACAGTAAGGAAAAATAGGAAAAGGGAAACTAGTATAAGAATTCAAAACCCTCCTATTAGCAAAACCAAAGAAGTTGATCAAGAAAAGAAGCTGAAAAGAACCAAGGATAAAAGGCAAAAGAAATTGAAAGAGAAGAAAAACATAGAGGACATTTACCAAACACCAGAACCCTCTTTAGAAGAGGACCACCAGGCACTGTCTGAAAGGCTAACTCACCTCCAAGGACAATCAATTGCAGCCAGGAAGAAAGAAAAAGGAAAATAGAGTATTGAGGAAGAGAGCATTAGCCCACAACATTTAAGATGAAGCATCAGGCTTAAGGGAAAGTGGAGGAAAACACAAACATAAGGACCCCATTTTATTGACTTGGGAGGAACACCGGAACAATCTCCAACTGGCCATAGTCCACTTCACTCTCAGTCAAACATTGAAACCAGTCCTCCAGACGTTGACATGAGTCCTTCTCGACCAGACTATGAAATCAGTCCTCCTCAACAGGACTTTGGGGTCAGCCCAAGGAAAACTTCGCCCGAGATAGACCTGAATCAATAGGAGATGTATGATTATATAGAATCCCTGGAAAAGAAGACCACAGAACCAAGCTCTTCATCCATACCTCATCCAGCACAAGAAGCTCAAATCAAGTCATTGAAACAAGAAATTTTTGAGTTAGAGGTCCTAAACAGACATATTAAACATGAAAATGAAGCATTAAAGGAGAAGAGTAGACTGGATAAGATCATTCATGACAATACCATGCTACATCTTGGACTATGGCAGAAAAGAACAAGAAATTGAAGAAAAAGTGCAAGAAGATAAGTAGAGCCTTGATTAATCTTAAATTCAGATGCTTGATGAAGAAGCTCGGGATGTTAGCAGCACCAAGAAAGAGAAGAAGGGGCTTGGATGTACTGGCAGAAGCTTCAGAACATATGGTTTGAAGGGGGGATAGTCAAAATTTTGGTTGCATGGGGACATGCAACACCTTCACAGTGGGGGTATGTTGAGTCCCAAACTTGCATCTTTCCTACACCTTTTTCTATCTTCTTTCCATTTACCTGAACCTCCTAAGCTGTCAATATCATTGCATATTAGTTATAAAAGAGCAATTAAAGTGGTTTCTTGACTATGTCTTTGTGTTGATGTTTGAACTAGATTTTTTCTTATGAGCTGCGGAATCTTGTCACTTTCCGCAGCTGGGTCAACTTTCTGCAGCTGTTTTTTTTAAGTCTATATTGCAGGTGTCTTTAGGAAAATTGAGCCACATGGGCAAGTTGGAAATGATGTGGACATGGTTCGTGTCCCATTGGTCTAGCTGGATTCGTCAGAAGAGGCCATAGTCCACGATGGTCAAGCGGTGGTCAACGAAAGAATCCCACAGTAACAGGACTCTGTTTCCAGGCACGTGAAAGATTTTCGTGGCCGTTTCTAGACTCCTGGAGGCACACTAACACCTGTAGGTTGCCCACGATGTAAATCCAATAAGCCAATTTCATTAGATTGCATCATCTTGGCAACCATGATGCTAGATCCATGGATGTTGTCGTTCACGTGTCCTCTGTGAGCGCAATTTTTAGGAAATTAGTTATGTAGCTTTCTGTTATAAATAATGCGTCTCCATACGCATCATAGTTAGTATTTTTGAATGTATTGTTGACTGTTAACGAGCCCACTGTGCTGTGACATTGTTTCGTCGTTATGACTGCATTCTGAATATATGAGAAGACTCTGTTTCTGAGAATAATTTGTGGTTGATAGTTGTTGCCCAAGGTTGTGCAGAGGGTCCTTGCACATGCTGAGGTTTTGTTTATTGTTGTATAGTTTCATGCTGTGTTTTTACGTTCATTACGCCATAGTCATTAACTTGTATATGTTCCATTTCTTATAGTACTAACATTTTATTTTTGTCCACAATTCTACATGTTTTCCATTGTTATTAATGCTAATCAGTGTATTTGTTCTAGATTACAGTAGCCAGCCTAGGCATTTGCACATAGTTTTACAATGACTAATGACATGGAATTAGTTTTATCTTTCTGCTGACTTATATTTCTTAGTTTTTAATTCCAGCTCTGTTTTGTTTATTTTAGTTCTGTCCATTGGCTTTATTAGTTGGCTTAGATATTAAATTGCTCATGTCATTACAGTCACCTCCGAAAACCATAGCGAGACTAATGGTGAGGGATTGAAGTATGAGTGTGTAATTTGATGTTAGTTTCCTTTTCTGCAAATTAGATATTAAATTGCTCATGTCATTATCAATTACCTCTGAAAGCCATAGTGAGACTAATGGTGAGGGATTGAAGTATGAGTGTGTAATTTGATGTTATTTTACTTTTCTGGAAATTAGATATCAGATTGCTCAAGTTGTTTATAATTACCTCTGAAAGCCGTAGTGAGACTAATAGCGAGGGGTCAGAATATGAGTTGATGTAATTTGATTGTAGCTTTACTTTATTTGCAATTTTTGGATTTCTTTGAGTACAGTTTCTTTTGTATTTAGAGAACAGCAGGGATAATGGTTTCATGATCAATAGTTCACTATTTGTTTGACTAGTATAGTGGCACATTTTCATTTTCTTTTAGGAATTAATTTTATCATTGCATGTTTTAAACCCCTTTTCAAGTTTGAAGTTTTGGATATCATTATAAAGGACATCATTGCCTTGAACATTTATATCCATATTTTTCTTTTAGAATTTCCATCTCACATTAGGAAATCAATGAAGATAAACCCAAAACAAAATAATAATAAAAAAAACCAAAAAAGACAAAAAGTAAGAGATAGGTTATCTTGCACATATAGTGCGCCACACTTCGTCAGCTTACGAATCCCGAATTGACAAATTAATGTAGCAATTTAGGACACTTTAAATTGACCAAACACTTAGCATGCCCTAGCATTCCCTAACACACCTTGGCATTCATGACCTCACAACTAGCATTGCATTTTTCCATGACTTGGGAACCTTACATTCACTAGAACACCTTGGCACTCCCTAGTTGTCATGCCCTCTGTTATCCTCCATAATGTCCCAAGTTGATGAATAGATCGACAAAGATAACCATAGACCAAGCTTTTAGTTTGGTAGCTAGCCCTAGAAAACCAGAGAGGGCTCTCTCTATGACATATATTGTCACTATGGTATCGGTTGTAGAAGTTCTCATCAATATAGGTAATAACTTCGATAATTGAAAAACCAAAAGGTGAGCTACATAGATCATTTGAAATGATATATTTGGGCATACTTTATTATTTTTTAGGAGTGTTAGTATAGAAAATGCAAGGTGTCTTTTTGCATCTTTATGTCACAGACCAAGGATGTGAATAAATACAGAAAAAGATTAAATAGCATGGTACAAGTCGATTGCAGGTTCTTTCAAAACAAGAATGGAGTTCTCCTTGTGCATATTCTAATCTATTGGGTATAGATTTAAATAATAAATTTATAGTTATAGGGTTGGAATTGTCTCACGATTCATGGAAAGTCCCAAAGTTTTTCACTAAAAAGAAGTAGAGCGAGTCATCAGGTTTATGAATGGGAATACCCTATTCACAGGTAGATACCTTTAGATTAGCTGGGCATATTATTTCTCCTCTTCTTGTATTTGTGTGCTTTGAAAAGCTAACCACCTTTGAAGACTCAAAAACAACTCTAGTAAAGTTTATAGGTGTGCAACACTTCTAAGAAAACCCATCACTTAATGACAATTGAGTGAGGAATATGTCGAAGGATTCAATCTTGTACTCAGTCATAAAAAGAAAGTTGGGGTATCCAACATCTTTCCAACAAACCAACTCCACATAATGTGAAATCCAGGTTAACTATGAAACCTTTTTCCCACTTTGTAGTATTGTTGCCTTTTGAATTCCAATAGGTACCCTGTTGCTTAGATCCACAAAACTTGTCCCAGGTAAACATTGCGTGATACAATTGTGATGTGCAAGCTTGACACACACTCTAGTTTCCCTCTAAAGAGGGTAAGTCAAAATATTATGACAGGCTTAATTGTAATTTGATCATACACTATTGAGGTATTGTATGGAATAAACAATATACTATAAATGCACTAATGAAGAACTCAAAATAAATGAATTTATTGTTGCTACAATAGCGCCACTCAAAGGATTCTCCAAGGAGCCACTAATTTATACACATTTGGAATAGTTACTTGGTCTACAGAAAGATTAAGCAATGGTAGTGATCACTCTTTGCCCTCCCATGCAAGGTCTATACAGAGTCAGCAATAAATTGATTTAAAAGTGAGGTATATGCCTGAAAAATAGGAGTTTGACTTTTCAACTCTAATTTAGTGGCAAGGAAATATTCAATTGTAAATTCTTAATCTTCTACAATGTAAATTTCTAGATAAATGGTTAGCATAACTCTATCCATTGTCCACATATCCCAAAAAACCATGTATGTCTGGACTCTGGTTGTGTGTAAGAGAGGGGAGATCACGTAAATAATCCATTATCAAAAGAAAAAGTTAAAGCACAAAATTCTATGGATATTTTTTTAAAATTTTATTACATACCTTAGAAAGTTTGAAAGGACATAACTGAAGCTTCCCTCTCCTTCCACACTTCATTAAATATGCCCCTTTTCCAATGTAGATGTGGCTTGCAAAATCACAATCAATGAATAGAATATGAAAAGTAAGTTTAATGAATTAAAGTAGCTTTGTTATACCTCAAGCAAATGGACTATGAGAAATTGGATTCATTCTCTACAAAATATGATATCGCAAGTCTAATGAAATTTTTAACTGAAAAAAAGAAGAAGGTAAATTGGATTCATACTCTACAATAGACGATATAATGAGATCTAATGACATTTTCAACTCAAACAAAGGTAAGTTGAGTAAGCTCAAGCTCCAAAATGATGGCATCCAACTTCTGAGTAGCAGTTACTATATATATCTAGCTAGAGGATATAACATAAAGATATTTGTTATATGTGAAGATTAAAAGATGAAAGGAATGTGAGATTTTGACCATCAACTATAAGTTCCTTTCAAGGACTAGATCAAACCATAACATTGTTATCAAGATAATCAACTCACCCATTCTAGTACACTTCTAGTAGTTTCATGATAAAACGCAAACTCAATAAACTTCAAACAACATAATTTAACCAACAATATGTCTGAGGTTGGTTACCTAAGGATTATATCATAGTAAATTACCTTTTTCATCTAACATTGAAAATGGCTATGAAAGAAATGAAGACAATTCAATGATTATGATAGATGCATGTGATGAAATAAAATTAAAAAAAAGACCTTTCTTCTTGCTACTAATGAGCCTTCTAGGGGATTCTTGGATGAAGGTGATCCTGATCTGCTTTCTGAAATCAAAGAGACACTTTCTAGCTACTCTAATTTGACGGACAACAACCCTAATGCTTATGAAAATGAATATGGAAATAAATAAGCATCGATGAAATTGGTCTTGAAGAAGGTGTCTCAAAGTCTAATATGGATAGTATTTTAAATTTCTATAGCTAGTAAAAGGTTTTCCCAGTTGGGTTACCTAGAAATTTTTTTTTTTTTTGCTATAGTGCGATTGTGTTTTATTTCTGTTCTATTCCACTACAAATTGGTAGAGATATTTTTTTATCTTCATGCAACAATCAGTTTTAGATTTATTCATTCAAGCAGTAGCAGAATTTCAAGGAAATTCTACACAAGGGACAATTAATCTATATTTTCACTTATATCTTTTGCAAGTAAAATTCACAGCTAAATTTTCATCCAAAGTGTTTAGGTTACTAGCAAGTGGTATCACGTCATATCTCAACATTGCAAGGCATAAATCATACTATTCAATAAGGTTGAGACTTGAGATACAAAAATCTTTCCAAGTTATGCAAGCAAGAAAACTTCTGATTTTTAGTTCTAAATCTATCCAACCATAACAAAATTATGCCATTTTCAACACCCTCTAGTCAAAGTTATTCCTGGCCTCATTTAGCTCAATTAAGAATATGTCAATCTCGTTGAGATTTCTTCTTCATTTCATGCTTCTGAGTTATATATTTATGCAACCTAATATATCATTTATGTTAAGTGATTATTCTTTTAAAAAATATTTATTTGTCCAGTGCATCTACCTAATTTTCTTACTAGTCTTTAGGAAGACTCTATCAGACATTTGCAGCAGAAAATAGAAAATTGTTTTAGTACCTAGTGTTATAAAACTCTAATCTGGAAAAAGTATTTTGGGTTGTTTCCCTAAAAATATTTACAAAATTTTCAATCCCAAATCCATTTCATGGAGAATTTTAGTCACTAAGAAATTTAGTATTATTTTTGGAAAATTTGAATGCAACTAAAAGAAATTCTTCCCGTTTGCTCAAAAGATTCCAACACCAAATATGAGTGAATTCACAGAACTTAAGATTTGGAAATATAAAATTTCACTTCGCTTTTCCAAGACCATATATGAGTGAATTCACAAAACTTTAGATTTGGATTCTGGAAACACTTAAATTTCACCTCATTTATTAGGATTGGAAGTTCCCTGAGATAAAAACATGTAGCATTAAGGATCTACTTTTCTTGTTTAAGGACAATGTTCAGTTTATAAATAGTGATGCAAGAATCCTTGTATACATGCCTAACACAGTTCTTTGGTCACAACTAATGAAACTGAACTCCATCAATACATAAAAAACAAGGTAGAATGTAAGAGAGCATCTACTTTTCAAAATATACTTTGACAAAAAAAACATCTATACAATCATATAAAGTTTTCACCACACCAAAGAAGGAATTAAAAACCAAAATAAAAATAGGAACATGCTTCGATTGTTATGGTTACTCTAACAAAATTTTAAATAGGATCAATATGTTAATATGGAAAATAGTGTAGTTGATTATGATTTATTGAGCCTAAGCGGTTAGCCCAAGTGAATGTCATTAATGTTACTGGGTATTTGGCTAGTTCTGTGCTAGTAGGTGCCCTGTTTGTAATCCCTTGGGTGAGGTGCACTAGTTAATGCCAATGGGTTTACCAAGGATGCCATCCATGAATGTGGGGAAACATCCATTAGGATTCCCCAGAGAGTTTTTCTTGGAAAGAATAAAAATAGGATTTCCGAAAGAGAAATTTTGAGATGCATACAGAGTACACCCAGTAAAATCAACTCTATAGAGGCAAACCATAAAAGAAGGAAAAATACATACGATTTTACCTATGTTCCCTCATTTTCCCTCCCACCCTATGGAAATTGAAAATATGTTACTCTTAAACTTGAAAGAAAAGGATGAAAAAAATAGTGAATTTTGAACCAATCCTCCTTGTGTGGAAGAAGACTAAAAATGGGGTGGAAATGCAGCAAGGTTAAAAATGAAACATACCTGGGCACCATTAATGGATTGAAGAGGTAAAAAATTAACTCACAACTCTCTTCAATCTCGTTTTCCCTCCTACCTTGTGAAAAGTGAAAATATGCTACTCATAAACTTAAAAGCAAGGATGAAAAAATAGTGAATTTTGAACTAGAGATCTGAGGTGTGTGTACTCCTCCCTATGTGGAAGAAGACTAAAAGTGGGGTGTAAATGCAGTGAGGTTAAAAATGAAACATACATGGGCACCATTAATGGATTGAAAATCCAATGGTGGGGGATCTGAGGTGTGTGTACTCCTCCCTGTGTGGAAGAAGACTAAAGTGGGGTGAAAATGCAGCGAGGTTAGAAATGAAACATACCTAGGCACCATTAATGGATTGAAGATCCAATGGTGGGGTTCAATATCTGCTACTGGTAAAAGCTTAATTCACAACACTCTTCAATCTCGTTTTTCCTTCCGCCCTATGAAAAGTGAAAATATGCTATTCTTAAACTTAAAAGAAAGGAAAAAAAAATAGTGAATTTTGAACCAGTCCCCCTTGTGTGGAAGAAGACTAAAAGTGGGGAGGAAATGCAGCGAGGTTAGAAATGAAACATACTTGGGGGCCATTAACAGATTGAATATCCAATGGTGGGGTTCGATATTAATCTGCTACTGGTAAAACTTTAATTCACAACTCCCTTCAATCTCGTTTTCCCTCCCACCTTGTGAAAAGTGTAAACTTAAAATCAAGGATGAAAAAAATAGTGAATTTTGAACTAGAGATCTGAGGTGTGTGTACTCCTCCCTTTGTCGAAGAAGACTATAAGTGGGGTGTAAATGCACTGAGGTTATAAATGAAGCATACTTGGGCGCCATTAATGGATTGAAGATCTAATGGTGGGGTTCGATATCAACCTGCTGCTGGTAAAACCTTAATTCACAACTCTCTTCAATCTTGTTTTCCCTCCCGCCCTATGAAAAGTGAAAATATCTACTAATTTACCCTCTGCCCTATGAAAAGTGAAAATATACTACTTGTTTTAGAAAGTAAATGAATATTGGAATTACGAGGGCTTTGTTATATCAAAATTAAGGTTGAATTATTTCAAAAATGTTAAAATTTCCCTCCCTAAAAAACACTAAATACAATATTTATAGAGTATAAAGTAGATGTGTAAGTGTAATGTAAGTATGTAAACAGTGCTAAATATGGGCTTAGTTAAAGAATAATAGTAATAATAATAATAAAAGTCAAAAGTATGGGGATGAGTGCAAAAATCTAAATGTTGGCTCAATTAATAATAAAAATAATAAAATTCAATTTGTTATATTTTGATTTTGTTATTAACTTGTGAATAGGTTTTGTTACAATACCATGAGCCAATACCATGGCTTATCAATACCTCAAGCCCAAAAACCATAACTAATTTCACAACCAAAATATTTTATAACAATATGACAAGATTCTTAACCATGGATATTCACCCCCCACTTTACCAATGGATATTATTAACTTGTAAAAAATTGGTTTTGTTATAATACCATGGGCCAATACTTATGGCTTATCAATCCCACATGCTCTAAAAACATAACTTATTTCACAATCAAAATATTTTATAACAATATGAAAATATTCTTAACCATGGATATTCATTCTCACTTTACCATGGATATTGTTAACTTGGAAATAAACTTTGTTACAATACCATGGCTTATCAATATCACATGCCCAAAAAACATAACTTATTTCAAAATCAAAATATTTTATAAGAATATGATAGGATTCTTAATCATGGATATTCACCCCCGCTTTGTCATTGATATTATGAACTTGTGAATAGGCTTTGTCACAATAGCATGGGATAATACCGTGGCTTATCAATACCACATGCCAAAAAATCATATCTTATTTCACAATCTAAATATTTTATAAGAATATGACAAGATTCTTAACCATGGATATTCTTAACTTGTAAATAGGCTTTGTTACAATACCATGGGCCAATATCATGCCTTATCAATACCACATGCCCAAAAACCATAACTTATTTCACAATAAAAATATTTTAATTTAATTTAATTCTATAACAATTTTTATTTGAAGCTAATAGGAAAAGGGTTGAAATTAGTTTTGAGATATATATAAACCCTCTATCCTCATGACTACTAAAATTATTCCCATATAAATTAAATTGAGGTTTTAATAAAATTAAAAATGGGAATACTTTTTTATTTAAAGATGTGAAATTTATATAATACAAATATTAGTAAGAAACAACATCGATCTATCTTAACTAAGGATCCAAGTGATGATAGCAAGCAAAGTGAAGGGAAGAGAGGGGGAGGGAGATAGTGACAAAGATGGAGGGTGGAGAGAGAGAGAGAGAGAGAGAAAGAGAGAGTGAGAGAGTGATGGGGGGAGACAGAGAGAAGGAGGTGGGAAGAGAGTGAGGAGAGAAAGAGAAGAAGGGAGTGGGGAAGAGAGATATGGAGTTGGATGGGGAAAGAGAGGGAGGAAAGAACTAAGGCAGAGGGAGATAGAGGTGGAGAGAGAGGGAGGAAATAACTAAGGCAGAGGGAGATAGAGGCAGAGAGAAAGAGGGAGTTACAAGAGATAGATGGATAGAGAGAGAGGGAAAGAAGAGAGGAGGGGAGAGAGAGAATAGGTGGGGATAAAGCTAGGGAGAGAAGGGAAAGAGAGAGAGAGGGAGGCACAAAGATGGAGGGGGGAGAGAGAGAGAGCCAAAATGGATTTTGGATAGACTCATAAGTATAAGTGTTCCTCACAGAGGAACAATGAAAGTCCAAGGAAGTTCTCGGAACTAGCCCCATTGCAGAGACAGTCTCATTCTGAATCTGCTACAACTTGAATGGAAAAAATTGGACTTAGGATGAAGAAGTTATCACTCAAAGAAGATGCCCTTTGTTCCTTAGAAAAAGAGGCAAAATCCTTTAAAAATGGAAAAAAACCCTTCAAAAGGGTTATCGCATTGGACCCGGGCAAAAGAGTGGATTTAAGTGGAAAAGGGGAAGCATCCCTGATTGTTGATCCCCAACAAATCAGGTCGGAGGAAGGCACTTGCATATAATAGAAGGCGAGACATGGGGCGATGCGATATTGTGATTGCCAAAATCGATAGATAGCGATTGGCAATGGCATAAGGCAAAGGATGGACCCTCGAGTCGAGCGACAGTGCGATCACCAAAATCGGCGGATCGACATTGGCAGTGGCATGGGGCTTAAGGCGGGACCCTAGGCCGAGTGACGTTGCCATCACTAAAATCAACGGATCCGCATCGGCATAGGCCATTCCACACATACACACACACACCACAATATATATATATATATATATATATATATAATATATATATATATATATATATATATATATATATATTATATATATATATATATATATATTATAGATATAGATATAGATATAGATATAGATATAGATATAGATATAGATAAGATATAGATATAGATAATATATATCTATATCTATATCTATATCTACTATCTATATCTATATCTATATCTATATCTATTCTATATCTATATCTATATATATATATATATATATATATATATATATATGCGTCGATGCGATGCGACCGAACCCAAAAGGATATGAAAATGCTGCTGCATAATTGTTTGAAGTCCGTGATAAGGTCCTCCATTGAATTTTTAATGTTTTTAATGTATTTTTATAAATACAAAGGGAACCGCGGCACAGGGGCCTATGCGACTTGTGATAAGCAACTTAAAGGCGGATCCGATGGAAGAAAGGTCGGAATTCTATAATTTTTGAAGTCTGGGAATTTGATTTTTCAATGTATTTCTCGTGTATTGGGAATTTATCCCATATGCTTAAGCAATGCAATATTACACCTAATGGCAGACCCGAGAGGGTTATAGGGGCGGTTAAATGGATTTTTAGGTCCGGAAATCATGCCTGATTGTGTATTTTTTGGAAATTTTCTGTGTAATGGGATTTTCCCAATTTTCGGGTTTTTTGCCAAAGAAATGGCCGCGATCCCTTTGTAACAGCTGCTAATTATCACAATACGTTGCAAGCAGGAGTTCTACATGCAATGATGCATTCTACAGCCATAGAGCCGCAGATACAGGTGGCCAGTCTAACAGATGGGAAGTAGAAAAGCCGCAGAGCCACAGAGGGAAGATTATATGTAGAGAAGTGGCCAGGGAAGCTGAAAAGCCAAAATAATGCCTTAAAGAGAGAAAAGGAAGAAGGGAGGTAGAGAGAACTTAATTGAGCAGAGGGAACAAAAACAAGCAGCGCAGAAAGCAAAAGCTGAAGCACAGAGCAGCCAGGGGGGTCACTTGGAGTTCAAGTGAAAAGCCAGAGAGTAGGTGGTATCAGAGGCTAATTTTGGTTAACCCCACCTTCAAAGAAAGTTATATCAGAATTCTTGATTGAAAGACCAAAGATTGCTTGTCCGAAAGGTGTCTGGGCATTCAAGGATTGATTGTTTGATTGATGTATGCTTGTTGTAGAGTAACTATTTTCTGAGTTTGCAGAGGTAAAGGGAAAGCTATTGATAGCTCAGTCCATGAAGGACAAGAAGGAAGAAGGGCTGAAGGCACTCTTCTTATCCCAAAGGACCTCAAGGCAATCCTTGGAGCACAAGATATTTGTTGAAAAAGGTTGCTTAATAAGCTCTTTATTTATCTTATTGAAGTTTTTTTTTTCATTGGCATAATGACAACTTCTACAAGTGTGTCCTCAAATTCTGCGTTTTTCATAAGATTCTTTGATGAAAACATGAAGCAAGAATTGTCCACCATGATGGATATGGTGAGGGAAATATATGAGGATGGAAGGAAGAGCAACATTCTTAGAGAGAATTTGAATTCTGCAGAGGAAGAGAAGCAGTCGCTTTCTAACAAATTGCAGGAAATGGGGAGGCAACTTCATATTGCAAATATGAGCTTAAAAAGGATGCATGAGTTGTAGACACAAGTCTTTGTTGCCCAAGAGGACTTAGTCAAGTATTAGCTTGAAGAAGAGGTAAACCATTCCATTTTGTCTTCAAATTCCTCTAAGGATGGTTATATTGGTTCTTTTGAAAAGCATAATAGAGGCATAGGTTCCAAGCTAATGTCTAAGATGGGCTATGAAGGAAAAGGCTTGGGTAGACATGCACAAGGTATTGTTGAGCCGATAATGATTGAGGAAAGGACTAAGTATTTGGGTCTTGGCTATGGAAAAGCTTATGGAGAAAGTTCCAAAGCTTTCATGAAGACCATTAAAACAACTCCAAGAAGGAGTTGTATTGCAGGTCATCAAGAGTGTGAAGGTTGTATTCAGGAGGAATGCAATAGCTTGAAACATCATTTGCAAGATGCAGGTGTTCAGAAGCGCACATTTGAACTAGAGAGTTGAGGAGACTCTAACAGCCCTAAAGAAATTGATGGTGTTCCAAAGGGAGCCACTTCTTCATTTGATTCACCTCCTCATGAAGGCAATAAAGGTGAAAGAGAAAGGTATAAATCTGGTTCTAAACATATTCCTTTTGATTTTGCAAAGAATGGTAAATTTCCACATAAGCATGGGAAAATAATTGCATGTTCCTTTTGTGGTTTGGATAACCATCATGTTTCTAGATGTTGGCAGAGAATGGCCACATACATGAAACTTTTGAAGGAAAAGAAGCAAGAAGCCACAGGTCGACTGGACAAGGCAAATCATGTTGTCAAGAGGATGCACATGTAGTGCACTTACTGCCATAAGCAAGGACATCTTGCTGCAAAATGTTGGACTCTGAATTTAGCAATGCTTCCATAAAAGCTGAAGAAAGTGGAAAGAGAAGATGGTAGAAATGGAAAGGAAGATTCCATGAATGATGTGTCTCAGGATGATTCACATGATGATGCTGATGTGCAGACAAAGGTAGTACCTATGAAAGGGATTGGTAAGAAACGGTTAGGGTTCTTATCTGATTAAGATTGCATGTCTATTGATGTATCTACATTATATATTCATTTCAGCTTCGAAATTATAGTGTGTTTAAGTGAAAGTCAAAGTATGAAATGCATTCATGAGCACAAGATGCATGAACATAAGGATGTTGATGATTTCCTTGTTTTTGAATGTGTATGTGTAATTAACTTGCAAGGTTGATTGCTTTGACGCGCATGTGATTCCATGTTGACTTGGAAGAAGTTAACTTGGTTTCCAAATGGAGATAATGATGAAGTGTTTCATATTTTGAAAAAGAGTCCCAATGGTCTTTTTCTACATGCTTGACTTGAAGGGTCATTTGTTTAAAGGCATGTTTTGTGGGCTTGTTATCTAGTCCATCATTTGTATGTAGATATAAGACATGGAGGTGTTCACAAGATGTGAAAATCTATTTCTTTTGTTGAATCAGGAGTTTAGGCCATCCAGTTGTTGTCTGTGTTTCTGTTGTTGTTAACAATTGTTGTTGATAGCCTTTAAAACAGGTACAAATGAAAGTTTTGTGGAGTAGATGTACTTCACATTTGTTTGAGCCACTTTGGATTAATGATTAAGGCAAAGAATTTCAAACCACCTTCTATGACCATTTCAGTAGAAGTTCTGTAGGAAGGCAAGGAGGAAGATAGTTCTTCCCAGGAAGACCAGCCCATCCAAGAAGGGAAGTGATCAGAGACTTTGGTTCAGAGTCACTAGGCAAGGCAAGTGTGGGAGGCTGAAAGAGGAGGGTGAGTCACTCTCATATACTGTTCAGATCAATATATCAGTCTTTTGGAGACCAAAATTTCTTTTAGTGGGAAGGCGTGATCCAAAATGAACTTTGGATGGGATCCTAAGTCTAAGTGTTCCTCACAGAGGAAAAATGAAAGTCCAAGGAAGTTCCTAAAACTAGCCCCATTGCAGAGACCATCTCATTCTAAATCGATTGCAACTTGAATTGGCAAAATTGGAATTAGGATGTAGAAGTTATCGCTCAAAGAAGATGCCCTTTGTTCCTTATAAAAAGAGGAAAAATCCTTTAAAAATGGCAAAAACCCCTTCAAAAGGGTTATTGCATGAGACTAGGGAAAAAGAGTGGATTTTAGTAGAAAAGGGGAAGCACCCCTGATTGTCGATTCCCAACAAATCAGGTCAGAGGAAGGCACATGCATATAACATAAGGCGAGACCTGGGCCGATGTGATATCATGATCACCGAAATCAATGGATCACAATTGGCGATGACATAAGGCAAGGGACGGACCCCTAGGCTGAGTGACAGTGCAACCCCCAAAATCAGTGGATCTGCATCGACGGTGGCATGGGGCTTAAGGTGGGACCCCGGCTGAGTGACGTTACGATCACCGAAATCGGCAGATCGGCGTCGGCATATGCCATGCCACAGATATATATATATATAGATAT
>APFE031626659.1:61512-75442 GCA_000404065.3 Pinus taeda | reverse complement strand
GAGGAGAGATAGAGGGAAGAGAGAGAGGTGGAGAGGAAGAGGGAGGGAGAGAGAGATAGATATGGAGAGAGAGTGTGTTTTGGGGGGTGCGATAGAGAGAGGGAATAAGAAAGAGACACATAGATACAAATATACATATTATATAGTATTATACGACCAACCTAGATCCATCTTAACTTGGATCTACCAAGCGCCAAAAAAGAGGTTTGCACATCGAGAGATTGGACCCCTCTCGGCACTTAATAGATCCAGGTTAAGATGGATTTAGTCTGGCTTAATAAATTTGTAGTTGTATTTGATAAACTTACACTTTTTTTATGGTTGTGTTTGAATTTTTTTTCCATATTTGGTGTATTTATCATAATAATAATAATATAATTTTAATTTAATTTTAAGCTTACCTTTTTTATGCAATGATTTTGTTGTTAGTTTATAGTGATAGACATGTTATACTTTTGGAGTTTGAAAAGGAAACACGTGCTCTTAACTTGGTTTTATTTAAAACATAAGTGTTCTTATATACTAGGTGGGTGCAAACAAGAGAGAGTATATGGTAGGTGGATTAAATAGTTAAAAACAAATGTTAGTTTAAAAGAAAGTTACAAAAATCTAACAAATAGGCTAGGGTTAGGATATTACTATTTTGGGACATCTAAAGTTGAAGGTACATTTTATGGAGGTGTAGTCTAAGCCCTTGGGTGTAGGGCACATATTATGGGTATCTTGGACTTTTGGTGTGTGTTAGTGGTGTCAATAGTGGTGGAGTGTCCAACTAATGAGTAGGGAAAGCTTTTCATTTACAAGGTTGGCATCAATCAAGTATTCTCCCTCTCTACCCAACTCTAAGATGAGGAGTGTGCATAATGGACTTATTATTGTAACAAATTGCAAATATTTGATTAACTTTAAGTTCAAGGGCTTGAAGTGGCTGCCTCAACCTACAAATATTTAAAGGAACTATGTGTTTTTCAATTAAACCCTTCTGGTCAAGGAGCTGCAAAAGAGGAAGGCCTTATGGATATTTTTAAGGGGTTGTAATGACCCCCGACTTGTGGTAAATATGTAGATATGATGCTAATGGTCCCGATCTTAGTACATTCACGTATATAATGTAAATATTTTCCTATCACCTTGCATTGTGTAAATGTGTTAAATATTTTGTGGTTACCTTGATGTACATGTTGAAGTTCCACTTGCATGATTATGGAAAACACTTCTCAGTTATCCTTGTGTACATGGGGAAGGTCATAATTACTATATGCAATAAAAAAAACCTAGTAATATTTTCACATTGAACACTATACAATAAACTTAACCCTAATATCTTAATGAAGAACAAGTAACTAGCTAGACTCTGTAAGGGTTTTTGGATTGACTGTTAGTGAAACTCATTACAGTTAGGTGTGCCAATGTGTGGTGAGTGTTAGTGAGTGCTGCGAAACATCAGGGAGCACTAGGTCAAAATGCATGGAAATGAATGAATAAGAGTGTGTGACAGGGAGTGCCAATGAGATCCAGGTTTGGTAAGAGGGGAGTGACATGGTATGCTAAGCAGTGCTAAGTCATTCTAGTGTGCCAGAGTGACATGCAGCCAATATGTGTTAGGTTCCAAGGTGTGCCAAATAGTGCTAGGAAGTGTTAGGGAGTGTTATGGAAACACAAGGGAGCACTAGGTGAAAATAATGCATGCAAATGAATGATTAAGAGTTTGTGACAGGAAGTATCAGTGATTTCAGGGTGTGCTAAGGAGGGAGTAACAATGTATGCTAAGGAATTCTAGAGGCTAGGAAACATGTCAAAATGTGCTAGGTGCTAAGGTGTGCCAATGCATTCCAGGGATATTTATGGAGTGTCAAGGAAAAAACAAGGGAGCACTGGTTTCAAATGCCTGGAAATGAATGAATAAGAGTTCGTGACAAGGATTGTCAGTGAATTCTAGGTGTGTTGAGGGAGTGATAAGGTATGCTAGGTAGTTCCAAGAAATGCTAGAATTCCAGGGCGACATGCCAATATCTGCCAAGTCCTAGGGTGTGTCAATGCATGTCAGGGAGTTCCATGAGAACACAAGAGAGAACTAGTTCAAATTGCATGGAAATGAATAGATAAGAGTGTGTGATAGGGAGTGTCAGCAAGTTCCAATTGTGTTAAGGAGGGAGTGACAAGGGTATATGCTAGGAAGTGCCAATGCATGCTAGAGCGTCAAGGCATGTTAGGGAGTGGTAGGGTCTATTAGGGAGTGGAAACTAATGCCAAGGAATGTAGGGGATGATAATGTGTTCCATGTAGTGCCAATGGATTGTTATATGTGCCAGATGTTATGGCATGTGAAGATGTAAAATATGTTTCTTAGTTGTTTTATGGGCACTATTGGATGTGAACCTTGACTTGGAAACTTGTTAAGTGGGATGAGTTAATATTGGACATGAGAAGCCTAAGATGATTTATAGTCCATTAGGGGAACAAGGCATAGTCTAGTTGTAGTAAATGTAACTTGGTAAAGTTGTTGTAGTTGAGGCAGGACTTGGTTGGGTTCCTAAGTCTAAAAGATAATAAGGGTTGTTATTAGGGAATGGTAATTAAGGAGTGTCATGGCATGCCAATGAATGAAAAGGTGTGCTGACATATGCCAGATAGTGTCAATGCATGTCAAGGAATGTTTGGGAGTGTCAGGGAATCATAAGGGAGAACTAGGTCAAAGTGCATGGAAATGAATGAATAAGAGGTTATGTCAGGGAGTGTCAGTGAATACTAGGTGTCCCATGGAAAAATTGTGTTAGCAGAATTTCATATTAGGACTTGTACAAGGAAAGCCTACGATTGTGATAAGAGGATGGAAAAAGTATTTTGAGACAAAGGGATACTTTGGTCTAGGCACAACACTATTTTTCAATGACTTGGTTGGGTTCCCAAGTCACAAAAAAAGTAAGGTTATCTATCAAGACATGAAAACTAGGGAGTGCCAAGGTGTGCAGGGAATTTCATCAAGTGCTAACACATGTTATAAAGTTCCAAGGAATGTTATGCATGTCAAGACATGCCAAGTGCTAAGGCATGCCAATGTGTGCTAGGTTCTAGGATGTGGTGCCAACACATGCTAGGGATTGCCAAGGAAACACAAGGGAGGACTCGTTTCAATTACATGTAAATGAATGAATGTGCGTGTGTGATAGGGAGTGTTAACAAGTTGTAGGTGTGCTAAGGAGGGAGTGACAATGTATGATAAGTAGTGCCAATAGATGATAGGGTGCTAGGAAATCCTACTAAGATGTGACAAGTGCCATGGTGTGCCAATGTGTACCAAGGAGTGTTAGGGAGTGTTTGTTAAACACAAGGGAGAATTAGGTCATAATGCATGGAAATGAAGGAATAAGAGTGTGTGGCATGGAGTGTTAGTGAGTTCCAAGTGTGTTAGGAGGAGTTACAAGGCATGCTTGGCAATGCTAAGGAATGTTAGAGTTCTAGGGCGACATGTGGCCAAGATGTGCCAATGTGTGTAAGGAAGTGTTAGTTGGGAGTGCCAGGGAAACACAAGGGAGAAATATGTTAAAATGAATGGAAACGAACAAATAAGAGTTTGTGATTAGAAGTTTTAGTGAGTTCTAGGTGTGCTAAGGACAAATTGGCAAGGTATGTTAGGTTGTGTTAAGGCATGCTAGAGGCTAGGGTGACATGCCAAGATGTCATAGGTGCTAGGGTGTAACAACACGTGTCAAGGAGTCAAATAAGGAGTGCTAGGGAAACACAAGGGAGAAATAGGTAAAAATGCATGCAAATGAATGAATAAGAGTTTGTGACGAAGAGTGTTAGTGATGTCTAGGTGTGCTAAGGAGAGAGTGACAAGGTATACTATGTAGTGCTAAGGAATGCTAGAGTGTTAAGGTAGTAGGCCACTATTTGTCAGGTGCTAGGGTGAGAAAGGGAGTGTTAGGGGGTGTCAAGGAAGCATAAGGAAGCACTAGTTCAAAATGCATGGAAATTAATGAATAATATTGTGTGAGAGGGAGTTCCAATAAGTTCTAGATGTGTTAAGGAGGGAGTGACAAGGTTATATGCTAGGCAATGCCAAGGTATGCTAAACTACCAAGGCATGTCAGGAAGTGCCACGGTGTGCTAGGGAGTGTCAAATCATGCCAAGGAATGTAGGGGATGTTAATGCCTGCCACATAGTGCCAAGTCATTCTAAGACATGTCAGGTGCTATGGCATGTCAAGATGTAAATTGTGTTGCTTAATTGTTTTAGACCAAGGTTGGATGTGATTAGCCTTGTCTTGGTAACTTGTTAAGTGGAATGAGTGAGATTGTACATGAGTACCCTAAGATGAGTTACAAGTAGTTCTTAGGTGAACAAGGCATATGTTGAGTTTCCATGACACATGAGAATTTGGGTTTGTCCTTAAAAAATTTTATGCAAAACACACTCAAGTGCCACATCACATCTACTATGCAGAACGAAATCTGCCATGAAAGAAAAAGTAATGGGTTGAATGCACATAGTTTAGGGTCTGCACATCTTCATATGTTAATGCTTATTATTGTGATATACAATAGCCATTTATATGTCTGGTGTAAGACTCCTATGGAGATTTCTATCCAACAACAACATCTCTATGGTAAAAGGTGTACTGTCAGAGGTTGCTCCATCAAAAATAGCAACCAAAAGGGACCTTACTATGCAAACAGATGAATAATTAAGAATATTGTTATCTATGAGTGTTGATGTGGAGGTATGGGACAAAATTACACAGGCAACGAACCTTTTTGTTCAACCAATCAAGATCTAAAAAGGAAAATGTGTGATTATATATACATGTGTGATAGTATTTGGAGAAATGCCAACCTAACCCACAATTTTGTTGACATTTTGTTGGAGCTGACCTATAATTGCTCCTAAATTTAATAAACGTGTAAAATAGGACTGACTTCTCAATACAAAATATAAATTGATAGGAACATGGCCAAATTGTGAAAGTGTAAAAATTGGTATGGTTTAAAGGGACCGATCCCTTTGAAAAGTCTTAAGTGTGGTAATGAAGGTTGAGCCTTGTTTTAGAACCTTTTTGGGCATCCATCTTAAGAATTGGTGTAGGATGAAACATTTCAGAATAATTTTTGTAGTAGTGATGTCAACACTTGTATAGTGACATGGGGTTGGAGTTGGCATGTCAAAGCTCATTGGTCTACTTTGGAACTTCTCAAGGGTGATGCCTTAGATGATTTGGAGTACAAGGGCATGATTTGATATTTAGTTTGCATTGAAGAAGCTTTGGAGGTCATATACTACAGAAAACCCCTTGTTCTGAACAAGGAAGCACATGCCACTGAACAAAGTAATAGCGAGTACACAGATTTTAAACTCAAATCACATCACTATTTATTACTCTTTGAAACAAGAAATAACTAAAAATTTCAAACACTACTATTCCCTTTTCCTTTAGTCTAGAAGTTACAATGAATCTGGAAACATGTACAACAATGTCTCAACTTTCTTAATTCCTAATCCTAATGCACCTTCCTTGCATGAATAGATAAGACAATTAAATTTTGTCGCTAGTGAATATGATATGAGATATGAAAACATGCTTCCTTAGCTAAGGCTGAGAATTAATAACTAGGGAAGTGCTCCTTTTAACTGTGCATGCAAAAACTAAATAAGGCAAAGAGTTTCGCTACTCTAGGTGCCAGAAATGAGTTCACTATCTAAGGTAAGTGCTTTGCCCAGAACAAGATATTAAGGACTCAAAAACTTTGTTGCTTCCTTCAAGAGAGGTGTATGCCAAACAAAACTAAGCTATCATGCACTATCCTCCAAATTCATTCACCTTTAACAGAAATATTGTGCACAAAAAAAGACTAGAGACCAATATCCAACAAAATTCGTTGACCAACTAGAGACCCTTGTGCTCAAACAGTGAGATAGTAAGGGAACATCAACTAGGGTGGAATATTTCACCACCGAAATTGACAAGAGATAGAAGGGGTCAAAAACTATCAGACCTAATGCTCAAGAACAAATGAATTAATCGACACTTAGTGATCCAAAATGAATTCAATCCTTCTTTATTAATTTTCCAAAGGGGTTTCATATTCTTAAGTGATTGAGTAAACCTTACTCCAAATCCCAAATTTGGGTTTTTTAAGCCCCATTTCCCCAAAAATTGCCCAAAAATGGGTGTTTTGGGGTTTTTTTCCCTTTATGGAGGACTATAGTCTATGGGGATGGATAGGATATTACGTCCCATTCGTCCTCAATTTGTAGAGGACGTTACATGGAACCTAATAAAATAAACAGTGCTTTAGTTTAGGGGTAATAACTAAACTCTTATTTCTTTCAACATAGGACATACATCTTGCAAAAATGATCATGGGACACAAATACTACAAAAGGCCTAAATCTTACTAGCATTGTCATAGTCCAAGAATAAAAACCCTTTCAAGTGAAACAAGGTCAGTACCACTTACTACAAGCACAAATGACAAATTAAAAAACAATATACTTGTTCAATGAAAGAATGATGAATCATATTAGTGCACTTTAAATTTAATAGCTCTTGAGTTGTAGTGTTAATCAAAATTTCTCAAGTTGGATCATAATTAAGTACTCAATGTTGTTTTGGGTACAATTTGGGGAAAAGGAGGAGCTCTTGGTGACAATGGGATGATCAGGCTTTTCATAAGGGAGCTCTATTATACTTTTCAACGTACAAGCCATTCATTCTAGTGGAGAAGATATAGAAAAGCCTTTAATAAGGACCTTTCCGAGATCAATTTGGAGGAAAATCCATTTTCAAAGCTTAAACATAGTTCTAGATTCAAATAAGAGTAGTCATTTTTCAAAACAATTATTAACTCCCAAGAAATTGGAGCCAATCTAACATGTTGACCATTTATTCTTCTACTGGACAAGGAATCATTTATGAAAAGTCCTTGGCCCTTTGATCCAGTATTTGATGTAAATCTCTTGATTAGAAATGTAATAAGAGATGCGGTTTATATTAAGGAAAATGGAAAAGTAGACGACCAGTTAATAATTATCTCTAAAAAACTCTCAATAGAAGCCTAACATATTTGAAATGGAAAAGGACAACTCCATGGTTATTTTTTGCTTTAGAAACTTTGCTAATTTCCGTGATTGAAGAATGTATTCATGCCTTGAAAGAAGCTCACAAATGCTTTTGATATTGGTTGAAGCAAAAAAAATTTGCAAAGTTACACTCACATAGAGGTATGGAAAAAAAGTATGTGGAGCTTGTTGTCCCAGACTCCAAACAAAGAATGGAAAAAAGGTGAAAAAACCAAGTCAAAAGGTATGTGTATCTTTCTTCATGCAGAGTGGTGAGCACCAGTATTGCAACAATAATGCTGCAACTCCTGGGCTTCCTACTTTACTTTTATCAACTTGGTAGTTCGTAACAAACTTGGAAGCGACGGTGTTGTATGCACAAGTACTAGTTCTTACTATAGGCTGTCACTTGGTCAGCTGGTGCAAGATCACTAGGAGCTCAAGCCAACTTATATGAATTCCAGAAGAAGCTTTATATATGATGAAAGAAAGGAAAGCTTACTCTACAGAGGATACTCTACTTGCAGAAAGGAGAAAAAGACTGAAATTTAAGGCAAACCTAGAAAACCCTAATTAACAAACTAATCTTACTTTTGTAGAAAGAGAGATGAAAAACCATAAAATAAGTGCCATTACATACTTAAGAAGTAAACAACATCTACTCAAGACATTTCTCAAAGGAAATGAGAGAAAAACATATTTTTGGATTTTATGTATTTTTAGGTGAAATTGTCATGCATCTAATTTATTTGTTTGTGAATGTGGCAACGATTAGGTGGTGATGGAGGGTGACTTGGGAGTTTGCAGAGGTGTAGTAAGGTGTGGATGGGTCCTAGGAGGTCCCAATTGGCCTTCTAGAGGTTTTTCCTGCAATCAGACTTCAAAAAGACACCTACAGGAAAATCTACAGGAGACTACAGGGGATCTACAGCAGGTCTATAAGAGGATGTCGAAAGAAGTTTTGGAGGTTTTGAAGGAAGCAAAGTGAGTGGAAAGGGTAGCTGAAGGCTAGGGTGATGTGTTAAGGTGTCTAAGGTTCATCAGAAAGGATCAGGGAAGAGAAATATGTTTGGACTTGTTCAAGGGAAGAAAGGAAAGTTTATGAGAACAATGTAGCAAGACAGGGCAGATATGTGAGGGACTTTGGGTGACCTGTGGAACATAAATCAAAGAGAAATGGTGATGGCTAGTGGGTTGATGTATGGTGAGAAGAGGATTTCTGCAACAGAACTGAAAATGAAACACTAAAGTTAAGCAAGCAAAGAAACTACATAAAAATAAATAAATAAAAATTAAAAAAAATTCATCAAGCTAAGCTAAAATTTGATCTAGGAAAGAAAATGCTAAAAAAAATGCTACATGGAAGGAAATTTATTGCAAAGATAGAAATGAGCATGATGACATAAATCTACAACAAATCATTAACCTTCTAATGAATGACAACACTAGAAATCCTATGGAAAAGACAAATCTATGTTTTTTTTGTGCCAATAAGAGGGTCTTGGCCTTAGTTCATGGTACCAAAGGGAGGAAAAGGAGGCCGAGGCTCTATTGATGGCCTTTTTGGATCTTTTTTTGATCACAATTCAACCTGCTACAACAAACTGAAATGGAAACAACCTTTTAAATCACCAAAATCAACCTACTCTTAACCAAGACAGAAATCTATCTAATAGTAACTAATTCATAAACTGAAGCAAAACATATAAAAACAAAAAAAGAGGTGCTTGGCTGCTTGGATTGGGCCCTAACCCAAGAGCTTCAGCCCTCTGAGGTGACTTAGTGCTAGTTCAAAAAGAATCTCATCTTCATTATCAAAATAACGGTAAGATTACATGAAAATGTCCACTAAAGTAAGCTCGAAGTTGAGCAGAGCAAAACTGCAACAAAAGTTCAAAAATTTGACTAAAATTCAACACCCTAATGAGGCCCTGGGCCTCTCTACTTATACAATTGAGGCTCCCAATAGCTTCCTTAAAATCAGGGAGGCTTGGTTCCCAAAACTTGAGATAAACAGAAGTTATCCTCCACTTGCTAGGCTACCTCTTTGGTGCATTTATGTGGCTGCTTGTGCTCTGAGTTGCATGATGGAGAATTTGAAGTGGGGATCATAAATGAAGGGGATAACCTCCTATAAATCCTCTCCCTTGTCTTCTTTGAATATTTGCTGCCAAATGTCCATTAAATCTTTGACTTTGTCTCCAAAATTGACGAAAAATATGCATTAAACACACATTAGACTTCATGGCATAATGACCAACCCAACTCACTCTATTAGCATAAATATAAACAAAAAACATGCAATAAACTAATGAGAATGGTGGATTAAGCTAAGTTAGGAGGCAAAATGAGCCCATATAATTACCCGTTTATGGGGCTCATCATCACCCCCCTACTGAAGGTGTTATTCATCCTCTAAACAACTAGTCCATCTCCTCATCTTTGATGGCCCTGATGGCCTCCCTGACATCCCATGCTTCTGATGTGAGGCCCTCTTCCTTGTCATGGAATCTTGCATTTCTGTCCACTTCTTCCCACTGCTGCTATTGTTCTTCCCCTTTTCTACCCTCTGGCAGTCCTAGCAGCAGTGGGGGACTTAGTTTGAGGCTAATCCAATTGACCTTCAAACTCTGCATAGAGTTCTTGTACAGTGGCACTCTCCTTAATGCTTCTTTCATCCTTGTTGGGGAGTGATAGTCCCTTATCTGCAAGCTATGTGGCAGTGTATTCCACCTCCTCATACAAGCATGAATACAGCCATCTCCAAGTAATCTTTCCACGTCCACAAAATGTGCAATGGCCTAAGCCTGATCATTGATATACTTAGGGGAACATTTAGGATTAGTTGCAAGCAGGTGGTGTGTACTGATGAGAGCCATGGGGTCTGATGGCTCAGCTTTGATCATTAGGGGTTCATTTTTCTCTTTTTCCATCAACTTTTTGATTTTTGTTTCCCTTTTCTCCTCATGATTCATCCATGAGGCCATGGCCATTAGCTGCAGGTACCCTAGCCTAGCATGGGATCCCATAGGTTCATATCGGTGAGGGCTATGTTATGCAAATAGAACTTGGCTATCTTTTCCTTGTCTTCTGTTGGACTTTGGTCACATAGGTCCATGAATTGTCTGTAATCCTTAAAAGGCATGATGCCTCTCTATGCCAAAGTCTTGATCTAAAACTGTAGCCACTGGTCTTTGAGGTATACTCCATATGATTTTGTTGGTGTTCTGCACTGTAGTGCCTCCATAGACTAGTTGGCCATGCATGCCAATTGTGTTTCCTTTTCTTGCAACTATCTTCTTAGCAGCTCATTTTCTGTTTCCAAGTGAGTTCTTCTGATTGCCTTTCTATGTCTTACAACACTTAGCTCCCTACCCATCTCTTTAAGTTGATTCTCCATGTGTTCAATATACTCTACCCCCTTGGATTTGGTGATTTGCATCCATCTATGGCTCCTTATCCTTTCTTTTTCAAACTAAAAGAAAAGTGGGACTATGAATTTATGTGGAATGATTTCCCCCCCTCAAGAAGATTGTAGTAAGAGCCCAAACTAGGCTGGGGCTCAGGTTCTTGAGTCTCTATTGTTTCCTCCTTCCCTTTTGGCTATTCTTCCACCCTTTTCTCAAGTTTTTCGGTCTCTTGTAGCTTAGTTATGGTCTCTTGTAGAACAGTTTGTGCCTCCTGTAGAGCTGTGTTTGAGTCTTGTCGTTGCACTCTTTCCTTCTAGGTGGAAGATATGGGACTTCCTCTTTCATATGTGATGGGGGTTTTAGAGGGAGATTCTTCCCCTTTGATGGTGGGTGAATCTTCAATTACAATAGGCACTTTTGAAAATGGCTATGGTTTTCCTGTTTTTATCCTTGTGCTTTTCTGAGTCCTGAAATACATTGATGTTTTCCTCTTCCGCTTTTGTTTTGGTTTTATTGTGGTGCTAAGGGTAGTGAGGGTAGATGCTGCCTCTCTTTCTAGGGTATCAAGAGACACTTCTATCTTTTCTACCCATGCTCCCTCTCCTTTTGTCTTCTCGGTCTCTGTTGGTTTTGTCTCCTCTTGTTCTATTTTGGTTTGTTCCTCCTCTGGTTTAGTTTCCTCCTTCATCTTCCTCCTCTGTTTGATCCTCGGTTTCCTCCCGTTCTTCCCCTTGTTGCTCTTCCCCCTCACTTTCAAAAGGACTATGGTCATATGTGAGGGCCTTTATATCATCTTCTCCTGTCATATTGCTGAAGATTTCCCATGCTATGGGGATTGTGAAGGTGTGGAGGCCTTCTTCCACTAATAGTTTAATTATCCCATGGTGAGCCATCTGATCTAGACCTCCTACCTTCAACTTAATGATGGAGTCTATGAGGGACTGTAGGAGAAAATAGGGGATGCTGAGTTTTTGTGTTGTGGGAGCGTCCATGCCATATCTCAGCTCATGGAGAAGTCTAAATTGGTAGCCATAAACTATGTTATACCTCCCTTCACAGGAAATATACTTGATGATTTGGTAATTGACCTCATCCCAAGGGTAAGATATGCTTTCTCTTCTAATGCCATTTTTGTCTTCTACAGGATGTTCATTTGGTTGGAAGAAGGTTTTCGTGGCAACTTGTCCCATTGGATTTTCATCTTTGCTCCAATGTAGTCCAAGGGGAAGGATGGTAACCCTACTGATAAATTCTGGGGTGATTTCCATGGAGAGACCCCTCAAAGTAACAGTGGTGTTACACTGAAATTTGTCACCATGACTATCTGCAGTTAATATGGCTTAATCAACAATCATATTATCCTCCTTGGCAAGCCTTATACATCTGCTCTCCGTGTCAAACTTCAAGAAAGAGAGAAAGTCATTAAAAAACATGTTTATCTCTAGGTACGTAGGTTCTCTCTACCTTGCCTGTGTGTACGCATTCAAAGCTCATTGTACCTACGTACTTGTACGCTCTGTAAGTCAATGGATGGGTGCGTACTCCTGTAAAGGTCAAAAGGCACGAGTTTCATCTTAAAAAAGTTACTTGTGGTCATTTCTAGAGCATTCTAGAAGATTGTTTGATGTGTATTGAGCGCCTCCAGATGGTTCATGTATCCCTATGAAAGAGGAACTTATCCCATCAAGAGAGGAGCTACCCCATCCAAAAGAGGGGCTTATCCCATTAATGTTGGACCTGATTAACTTCCTCTAGAACATTATAAATACGGGCATTGGGCCAGAGGAGAGGAGGTTGAAAGCTGAACATTCCAAAGGGTAGATGCTGCTGGAATTAGGACTTCCTTGTAGAAGCTTGTGAGGAGAGATTCCCATCCTTTCTTGTTTCATTTGGAAGTGGGTGAGCTTATCAAAGTAAAGGGAAACTCTTGCTGGACCCTGGGAGGAACTTGCACAACACCAAGGCTCAGGTTGTAATGGTTTCTTTTGTTTCCTATTAATACAAATAAGTCCATTCTTCTCAACAATTTGTTATTAATGAGTTGTTTTATATACTCCTTGGTCTATATGTTGAATATGTTTTATTTTATGGGATATTCAGGTGCTATGTAATCTTTTGATTGTTAGTGAATGCAGGTTTCGAAGTGAAGGAGGAGCTCATCTGGATCGACGAGGCTAGACTACTACAACAGCGTTGGACTACAGGTAGGATCTAAAACACTTTGTTTCTCGTGTGATAAATGCATGTTTAGAGAAGGATTGCTCTTAATTGTCTTGTTTGTCACTAGAAAGTCTTAGGCTTCTAGGGAGGTTGGTTTTGTCCGCATGATTAACTCTTTCCGCATGACAAAGTTCGAAAGGACGAGGAGATGCTCCTGAAAAAGTACCAGAGATGGACTGATACCCAGCAGGAACAGACGTACCGCCGTATAAATAGGCTTCCGGAGATGACGGACTAGACATATATACAGGAGTAGTAAAACCTCTAGGTGGAAAAGGAAAATGAGGTGGAGAAAAACTAACTAAGTTGTCCAAAAAATTGGTTAACGAAAGATACCAAGTAGTACTTCGAGGAGGATTGTAAAATATAGACTCACGCTCTCTGAGATCGACAGCACGTAGATCTTCTTCAAGATAAGAAGCGCCTAGATCTTCTTCTGGAGCAAGCTCTTCAATAGCAATCAAACCAGAAGGAAGATTTTCGGTGATGACTCTTTCTACCCTAGGTGAACCAGGAACACTAGCAGTCGGAGTAACAGGTTCGGATATTTGAGGTTCTTCGCCTGTATCGCTGGCAGATGAAATACTACCAGGAAGCTCGAAAACCGCAACAGCTTCAGGATTATGACCTATCTCTAGATTTTGGTAATCTGGATGGACTACCAACGAAGACTCTACTTCTTCAAGTGGACTTACTCTACTGCCACCAGGAGTAGTTACAAGGATTTTTAATCCTTCATAATGAGCTCGGAAGTCTTCAGGAGGTTCACCTCGTGCTCTACGGGATCGCCTCAACAAATCGGCCAGACTAACAACTTCAGGAGATTTTCCCCGATGTCTACGGGAGCGTCTCGGTGATTCAGCCACAGCTAAAAACTTTTAACTACTACACTTGAAAACAAAATAAAATCTCAAGAAAACCACCTAAAGTCGCTAAAGAACCAATCAATTTTGAAACATACGCCTAAAGAATCTAGGGCGTCAAACCAAACACAAACAGTAAGCTTCCTGACCAAAAACACTAGTTGGTGATGAAATCCAACCTCGTAGGATTCAGTACAGAAATAGCGGGTGGAACAGTTACCCCGGCAACCTGCTTAATGAATAGACTGGACAAAGTTCCTCCACTTTAACCGTCTCGAGTGAAGTGAACCCCCCAGAAAATCCAAGTGAGTCTAGCCGACGTCTGCTCCAGGTACAGTGGGATCTTCCCACCACCGTCACCTTGGGTAGGATCCTAA
>APFE031626659.1:8301-33559 GCA_000404065.3 Pinus taeda | reverse complement strand
AAAGGACACCAACCTTAGTCTTGCGCTTGGTTCCTTACTTGATTCCTCTCCTTCCTGATAGATCTTTGCCGCTTCTTCATCGTCTACCCAGCTTCAAAGAGCACCTGTGGAATCAAAGCAGCATACTACTATTGAAGAGAAAATATCTATATTCATAAATAACACAGGACCAGATATGTATTAACCATACAAATGCATATACAATCAAACATACAAGAATATGGAGGAAAACTTGAATAGCTTTATGAATATCAAGAATAGCAAGAGGATTACAACCAATTGTTCTGACCCAACATCATCCTCCAGCAAGAAAGCCCTTCTTCACCTCAAGTAAAGCTTAGATCACCCAATACTATGAAGTTTCACCAGAAAACCAACATCACTTCTCTACAATATATAAGATCCCAGCCTCTGGATCTCTGTGATGAGGGATCCATATATAGATGATTGTAGGGGGGTGAGTCATCTTCTAGGCTTTTGATTAGTGTCTTCTCTCTGATAGTTCTTGATTCCACTTGGAGACTGATGATATTTTACTCATCCCTGGTCGAAAACAGAGAGGCAAGTGTCAGAGGGGAAGCTTTTGGAAGATTCCATGATCTTCCACCCCGCAAACTGTCTCTGCCATTTGTCCATTCTTTCCCATCACACCCTATAGAGGGGCCATTCAGTATGCATCGCACCCTTTACACTGGGAAGGTGATATGCATCGTACCCTCTGCACTGGGTATTCAGTATGGTCAAGTTTCGACCATTTCTGAGCAGTTTTTAGTGGAGAACTTCTGGGAGATGATGTAATCAGCTGACGTTGTTCCTTTAGGTAGTGAAGCAACACTTTTAGGGACGTAGGAGCCCTCAGTTTATGGACATTTATGATTGGGGTGCAGTGCCCAAAAATGTCTATAACAGTGTGGCTTCTTTTCTTTGTGTAGGTGACATTTGGCTGGATTTGGCTTCAGACATCCTCTTCAATCATATGGATGCACCTATTTTGCTACAACGACTTGATTTTAAGGGGAACAACTGCTACATGAAATCCTACAGGAGCTCCTATAGCTGCTTCTCCCTTTAAAATTTTTAGCTGATTCTTGCGCTGGAAGCTATCAGGATGCTACCAAAGATGCTGATGGCGATGGAGAGGTATTTGGTAAGCTGTAGGTGAGAATTTGGAGGTGTTGTTCCTTTTATTTTTTGGTTTTTTTTTAAACTGGTTTCTATGTTTTTTTAGCATGAAGGAAAAAAATCAATGATGATGAGGTGGTACAGGTGTGGGATGGATAGCTAGGAGGGTGGATAGCTATAGGAGGGCCTACATGATCTTCATGAAACTTCACAGCTCCTCAAACTGTTTTTAAAATCCACTTCGAGCTCTCTGTGATTTCTACAGGAGCCTCCTGTAGAACACACAGGGCCTCCTGTCAGATACACAATCTTTGGAAACAACACACAGTGAAGTGGAAGAAAGGTCAGAAATGGTGGAGAAGAGTGTGGAGGAGGTGAAATAGGATTTGTGGCATCTTCTCTTGCTTCCTGTGGTCCACCTCTAACCTACCCTAGGCGCCTCCAAAGGAGGTTTTCACCCATGGATCTTATTCTCTTTCTCTCTCTTTTTTTTCATCACTAGGCTGCCTCAAAAGAGGTTTTCAACCCAATGATGGGACTCAAGTGCTTCATGGGGGTTTTCACTTGGGTCCTTATTATTTTTTTTTTTCTGCTTCTTCAGTGAGTGGGTGAAGTGGAGGGTAAGGCCTGCTCCACTACCATCATTGTCTTATTCAGATCTTCAATGAACACTCGATTGGAGAGGGGCTTCTTGTAAGTTTTCAGCCTGTCTCCATTGACAAGCATGGGGATGGCTTCCTCATCAATGGTTATGAATAGAACTAAACCATTTTCATTACATTTTTCCACAGAGTAGGGTCTCAACCATCTTGTCCTCAGCTTGCCTTTGAAGTCTTTATACCTTGAGTCACTGGGCAGTGCTCAATCTCCCTCTTAGAATTTCTTCTCCTTGATATTTTTGTCATGCCATATTTTCCTTTGAAGCTGAACTACCTCTATGTGGAGAAGGGCCTGCAATCTTTGTTCATCCAATCCATTGAGCTAGAGTAGTCTTTCCCTCTGTGCATGGTTGAGGTCTAGGTCCAGCTGAGCTACCATCCTCAGTGTATTGTATTCAAATTCTATTGACAACAAAGCCTTCTTTGCATAGACCAGTTCATAGGGTGTGAACCCTGTGGTGGTCTTCCACGTTGTGTTGTAGGCCCAAGTGGCCTCAACTAGTCTATCCGCCCAATCTTTCCTACCGTTTCTCACTACCTTGGTCAAAATTCCTTCCAAAGCTCTGTTAGTGACTTCCACCTATCCATTGGCTTATAGATGGTAAGGGGTGGAAGTCCTGTGCTTGATTTTATGATGTGTGAGTAGGTTTTCAATCAAATTGGAAGTGAATTGACTGCCTTGATCTATGACCAGTTCTCTTGGATACCCGAACTTATAGAATATGTTTTCTCTTAAAAACTCAGCTACTTTTTCCTATGTTACTGCCTTGATTGCTTTTGTCTCTGCCCATTTTGTTAGGTACTCAATGCACACAATGATGAATTGCCTCTATTTTGAAGGATGGTTGATAGGACCCACAAGGTCCATACCCCACTTCTCAAATGGCTCAAAGGTCACTTGAGGTTGCATGGGCATCTCATCCTTTGGATTATTTTTCCCCATCCTTTAGCACTGATCACATTGGCTGGTATATCTCTTCACATCTTGAAGAAGAGTGGGCCAATAGTAGTCTGCCTGCAATATTTTGAAGGTAGTCCTCTTTGCTGCAAAATGACCTCCACAAGGCCCGTCATGATAGCTCAGGAGAATGTCAAAAAATTCTTCCTCCCTGACACATCTTCTTAAGATCTGATTTGGGCCAAGTTTGAAGAGATTACCCCCAATCCAGGTGAAAGGGGTAATTTTCCTCACGATCTTGCTCTTCTCTTTTGAGGATAGGTGTGGTGGGAACTATGCTAAAACCAAGTAATTTTCTATATCAGCAAACCATGGAGAGAGTACTGAGATAGCAAAAGGTGTTCATATGGCATTCGATCATCCACCATTCCTTCTTCACCTGCATGCAAATTTACTCTAGAGAAAAAATCAACAACAACATTTTCTTTACCAAGCTTATCAACAATGGTTAAATCAAACTATTGTGGTAAAAGCAACCATCTGATAATGCGAGCATTTACATTTGGTTTTTTCATTAAATACCTAATTGAAGCATGATCAGTGTGTACAAAGGTTTGATAGTCTGTGATGTAATGTTTGAATTTATTTAAGGAATGCACTATAGCTAGGAGTTCCTTCTCGGTTTGTGTATAGTTTAACTCTGCCTTTCACAGTTTTTTACTTCTAAAGTATATGGCATAAGGTAACTTTTCATCAATTTGTCCCAAGGATACTCCTATTGCTTTGTTTGAGGCACGTGTGAATGTGGAAAGGTAGGGCCCAATTTGGGCCTCTCAAAATTGGGGTAGTCAAAAGTTTTCCTTTCAAGGTATCAAAGGCTTCTTGACAGTTTTCAGTCCATATGAACTCGACATCTTTTCCCAAAAGACCAAACAGTGGAGAGGCTAACTTACTGAAATCTTTAATGAATCTTTTGTAATATCTAGCTAAGCCTAGGAAACTTCGTACATCTATGACCTTTTGAGGAGGTGGGACCCTTTGGATGATGGCAATTTTGTTGGGGTCCACCTGCAGTCCTTGTTGAGAAATTGCATGACCTAGCACGATCCCTTGAGTCATAAAAAATTCACATTTTTCTGGACTAAGGGACAGGTACATTTCAATACACTTGTCTAAAACTTTTCCTAGGTTAGATAAAGCTTCCTGAAAGTTAGAACCATAAGGAGTAAAATCATCCATATATATTTCCACTGCATCATGAACCAGTTCAGAAAATATACTCAATACTGCTCTCTAGAAAGTGGTTGGAGCGTTGCACAAACCAAAAGGAAGGACCCGATATGCAAAGGTACCCAAGGACAAGTAAAAGTGGTCTTATCTTGGTCTTCCGGGCTGATTTGAATCTGATTGTACCCGCTAAACCCATCTAGGAAGGAGAAAAACATTTTCCCTGCCAGACCATCTAACACTTGATCTATGAAAGGCAAAGGAAAATGGTCCATTTTAGTGGCCTTGTTTAGTTCCCTATAATCGACACAAATTCTCCACTTACCATTTTCCTTTGGCACTAGCACCAAAGGAGAGACCCGTTCATTGTTAGAGATGGGGTAGACGAATCTTGCATCAAGTAATTTTTGCAATTCTTCCTTAACAATGTCTTTAACGGTTGGATTCATCCTCCTTTGAGGTTGCCTGACTAGTTTGCAATCTTCCTTAATGTATATATGATGAGTACATACTAAAGGGTGCACTTCCTTCATCTCCTTATAACTCCAAGCGAAGGCATCTAAATTTTTTCTCAATAAGCTATACAACTCCTTCTTCTAGGAAGTGGGTAGGGATGAGTTGATTTTCAAGGTTCTTTTTGGGCCAAACTCTATGTTCTTAACACGGAGGGAGGTCGGGTTGACCACACAGAGATCAGTTAAGGGATTTTCTTGGGTTTCTTTCACTAGATCTTCCAATGGAAAATTACTGGGGGTGGATTCTGAATTAAATTTTCAATGATATCATCCTCATTTTGCGGTTCCCCCCCATGACAATTTATATTGCACACAGTGGTGCAGAATAGACTTCATCCTCATCCCCCTCCTCCCACCAAAGAGGTAGATCATGTTCTAGCAGGGGTTGGGCAGGAGGGTATAGGATTAGCTGCTTGGACATATGTCTATTCTTGATGGTCATGTTCCCAGCCTGACAACTGATGTAAGCATCGGCAGTGGCCAACCAGGGTCTTCCCAGGATGAGAGGATACTAGGTGAGCTTTGTGTTTGGTTATAGAACTAGGAAAACAGCAAGGTACTCCCAAGAATCAATGGAGACCATCAAATCCTCCACAATCCCTTTAGGGGTCACAGTGGAGTGGTTTACTAATTGTAGTTATGTCGTGGTCTTCCTCAAGGATCCCTGGAGGTTGAGTTTGAGCATGGTGTCCTTTGTCATCACATTAATGGCAGCTCCCATATCAACAAGGTATGTGGGATCATGGTGCCACTGATGTGGACATCAACTGTTGGGCTTCCAAGGTCGAGATATTTCAGATAGATTACGTGCCCCAACATCAGGTCGAACAGTTGTCCTATGACATTGATGGTTGGGGTATCCCTATTGCACCTGCCTGGATGCCTAAAGAACTTCTCTTTGATCATCTTATTGTATATAGGCACATCCTTTATGGCTTGGAGAAGTGGTATCTTTACACATAACTATTTCAATTCTCCCAGAAGTTCAGTTTCTTCTGGGGTGGGTTGTGTTGTCCCGGATAATCTCTCAGGAAAGGGTGGAATTGCTTTTGGTTCACTTTCCTCTTTATCTTCCTCAACCTCCAGAGGGGGAGGCTATCTGGGAGAACCTTCCTAGATCGTAGGTTAATCTCTTCAATCTCCACAGCATAAGTTGGGCATGATGGTTCTCCATTATATACTTGTTGGGCCTATCTGTTGTTCGGGTTTCGATTCAGCTGGGCAGGCATTTGGGGTTGCCTTGGTGGAGTAGGAGGCAATGGTTGTGGTTGAGCAGGTGGTGGAGGAAAAATAGTAGGAGGAGAGTTGCACTAGGGCCTCCACCCCTAATGAGATGCATTCCACTGAGTTTGTTGCTGAGCATAAGATTAAAATGCATGAGCAGTTGGTTGGACATGATATTGAGATGGATAGGACCAAGGAGGAGGTGTGGACCAGGAAGTATGAGTAGGAGGGCCTCAAGAAGGTATGGAAGTGGCTTGGTTAGGGTTGTAGTATGCCTGAGATGTTCCTTACATCCCCTGCTAGTATGGTCTAGGTCCACGCGGTCTCCTTTAGTTCATGAAATAGAGTGATTCAGTGGCTACTTCGGCTCCCTGGTATACAGCTTTAAGTCTGGGCAAGGAAGGGAACTTATCTGTAGAATGATCTTCTTCACAGACCAAACAAATCTCTATAGATTTTAATGGACACTCATTCCTAGGATGCCTTCTGGTGCACCTAGGACAGAAAATGGACAAAGCCCTCGCCGCTTCCTCTTATTTCCTTTTGATATGCAAGGTATCCATTTGCATGGAAAGAGTATGCAGCATCTCACTCTTGAAGTCTTCCAGCATGTTTCCAAGATCACCTTTGAGGGATGAACTGGATGAGGAGGTACTAGCTCTGGGTTGACTCCCCCAACCTCTCTTTCTGGCTGCCCTAGAATGGTTTCTAAAAACAGTCTTTATGTCTTCATAAAGTAGTTGGTAGATGTCTCCTCCATCCAAGAGATGGAGGGTGTCTAGAAGGTCTTCCGGAATTCCCCTGAGCAGGACCAACTTCAGAGATTCAGGATCAAGTGTGCAACTGGCCCTTTTATAACTGAGCTGGAACCTCTCTTAATAATCTTCCAAAGATTCATCACTTCCCATGGTCATTCAGAAGATTTCTTCATTGGTGTCTTTTGACCTATAGTAGTCTCGATATTTGTTATTAAAGGCCTGCTGCATCTGAGCCCAAGTTGTGATGCCATTTCCAAGCAACCCCATGAACCAGTGCAATGTTGCATCCTTGAGAGTAGAAGGAAATAGTTTCAACTTTTGCTCATCTTTTGCATAGTCATAGGTTCGATACATAACAACAAACTCAAACAAGAAGGTGTCAGGGTCTTCTGTAGTCAATCCACGGAAGTGAGGTAGGGCTAAAGGGCTTATGTTATTCATTTTAGTGTCCCCATTGGTCTCTCATATGGGAAAGGTACCCTCTACTCTTTCTCCATTCCCCCTAGCATTTTTTTTTAGCCATTGTCTTAGAAGGGATGTTTTCTTCTTCTTCTTCCCCTATAGGTTCTTCAAATATCTTTGGTTGTTCACCTAAAGGTTCTTCCTGATCACTGCCACTGAAGAAGAGAGAAGGGTGGCTATGTGATGTGGTCGGGGTGTTGGGCAAGAATTTTCCTGAATTATCTCTGTTCCTACAAGGCATGAAAATAAATATTTTGGTTGATTTTTTTTGTTTTCTTTTCTGCTTGTACCTACAAAACTGAAATTGATTGAAGAAACAAATTGCAACTAACTGAAATGAAATTGTAGAACTGAAAGGAAATCAAATGAAATGCAGAATTGAAAGTAAGGAAATGACTAATCTACTTTTGCTAAAATGGAAATTACAGAATTGAAAGGAAAGTAGGGAAATGACTAATCTACTTTTGCTAAAATGGAAATTATAGAATTGAAATGAAAGCAGGGAAATGACTAATCTACTTTTGCTAAAATAAACTACTTAGCAGAATGTTGTAGTAGAAAATAGAAGAAAGTAGTAATCACAAAATACTTTGACGCTTCCCCGAAAACGACGCCAAAAAGTGGTGAGCACCAATATTGCAACAATAAGGCCGCAACTCTTGGGCTTCCTAATTTACTTTTATCAACTTGGTAGTTCGTAACAAACTTGAAAGTGACGGTGTTATATCCACAAGTACTAGTTCTTATTGTAGGTTGTCACTTGGTCAACTGGCGCAAGATCACTAGGAGCTCAAGCCAACTTCTATGAATTCTAGAAGAAGCTTTATATATGATGAAAGAAAGGAAAGCTTACTCTATAGAGGCTACTCTACTTGTAGAATGGAGAAAAATATTGAAATGTAAGGTAAACCTAGCAAACCAAGATTAACCAACTAATCTTACTTTTGTAGAAAGAGAGATGAAAAAACATAAAAGGAGTGCCATTACATACTTAGGAAGTAAACAACACCTACTCAAGCTATTTCTAGAAGGAAATGAGAAAAAAACATCTTTTTTGGATTTTTATGTATTTTTAGCTGAAATTGTCATGCATGTAATTTATTTGTTTCTGAATGTGGCAGCGATTAGGTGGTGATGGAGGGCGACTTAGGAGTTTGCAGAGGTGTAGGAAGGTGTGGATGGGTCCTAGGAGGTCCCAAGTGGCTTTCTAGAGGCTTTTCCTGCAATCAGACTTCAAAAAGACACCTACAGGAAAATCTACAGGAGGCTGCAGGGGATCTATAGGTGGTCTACAGGAGGTCTATAGGAGGATGCCGAGAGCAGTTTGGAGGTTTTGAAGGTAGGAAATCGGGTGGAAAGGGTAACTGAAGGCTAGGGTGATGCGTTAAGGTGTCGAGGGTTCATAAACAAGGATCAGGGAAGAGAAATATCATTGGACTTGTTCAAGGGAAGAAAGGAAAGTTTATGAGAACAATGCAGCAAGCTAGGGCAAATTTGTGAGGGACTTTGGGTGACCTGTGGAACATAAATCAAAGATAAATGGTGATGGTTGGTGGGCTGACTTATGGTGAGAATAGGATCGTTGCAAGAGAACTAAAAATCAAACACTGAAGTTAAGCAAGCAAAGAAACTAGATACATAAAAAAAAAAAAAAAAAAACAAAAAAAAACAAACAAAAACAAACAAAAATTTCATCAAGCTAAGCTAAACTTTGATTTAGGAAAGAAAATGCTAAAAAAATTTCTACATGGAAAGAAATCATGGAAGGAAATTTATTGCAAAGACAGAAATGAGCATGGTGACATAGATCTACAACAAGGCATTAGCCTTCTAATGAACTGCAACACTAGAAATCCTATGGGAAAGGCAAATCTGTGTTTTTTTTGTGACAGCAAGAGGGTATTGGCCTCAGTTCATGGTCCCAGAGGGAGGAAAAGGGGCCAAGGATCTATTGATGGCCTTTTTGGATCTTTTTCCTATCATTGTTCAACCTGCTACAGCAAACTGAAATGGAAACAACCTTTTAAATCACCAAAAGAAACCTATCCTTAACCAAGACAGAAATCTATCTAACAACAACTAATTCATAAACTGAAGCAAAACATATAAATTAAAAACAAGAGGTGCTTGGTTGCTTGGATTGGGCCCTAACCCAAGAGCTTCAACCCTCTGAGGTGACTCAGTGCTAGCTCAAAAAGAATCTCATCTTCATTATCAAAATAACAGTAAGATTACATGAAACTGTCTACAGAATTAAGCTCAAAGTTGAGCAGAGCAAAAATGCAACAAAAGTTCAAAAATTTGACTAAAATTCAACACTCTAATGAGGCCCTAGGCCTCTCTACTTATACAATTGAGGCTCCCAACATCCTCCTTAAAATCAGCGAGGCTTGGCTCCCAAAACTTGAGATAAACAGAATTTATCCTCCACTTGCTCGGCTACCTCTTTGGTGCATTGATGTGGTTGCTTGTGCTCTGAGGTGCATGATGGAGAATTCAAAGTGGGGAGTCATAAATGAGGGGGATACCCTCCTATAAATCCTCTCCCTTGTCTTCTTTAAATATTTGCTGCCAAATGTCTATTAAATCTTTGACTTTGTCTCCAAAATTGACCAAAAATTTACATTAAACACACATTAGACTTCATGGCATAATGACCAACACAACTCACTCTATTAGCATAAATATAACGAAAAAAATGCAATAAACTAATGAGAATGATGGATTAAGCTAAGTTAGGAGGCAAAATGAGCCCATATAATTACCCATTTATGGGGCTCATCACAGAGGTAGGTGTTAACTCCACACCCTACATCGAAGTTTTTGAGGCGCAAGTGACACAAAGATTTGCATGCAAAACTTTGGATTAAAAGGAGTGGAGCTTGATGCTACATGTCCACTATTACCCCACTTTCTGTATGAGTTACAGGAGATAAAAATAATGAGATATGGGAGATATATAGTAGATACTATTGTTATTCAAATTTAATAAAAAATTATTACTATGTCTTCCTCGACGTAAAAGAAACATCTTCGATAAAATATTTTCTCCATGAACCTAATTTAAAATGAATCTCTTCCATTGATGTGCCCAACTGCAAATAGAAACGATGCCGATGGGCCAATTTCAATTTAGAAAATTCACAATTAGTTTCAATTGTAAGATCTCCTATTTTCAATTCAAATTTCAGTTACAAGCAGTGAAATAGGACTTGCCCATCAATCGTGATTGATCATGAGTCGGAATCTTCTCTCTCTCCAAATGATTTGATCTAAATATTTGTGAATCAAACTCACATTGACCATTTTAACTCATCGTCAATGAAAGTTTGACTTGAGACTTTCTGATTAAAGTAGATTCCTGCGATTGATTCCAATTTATTCGATTTTTAGCCTTGACTCGACGAGCACGAGTTTTTCAAGTCCAGGTATGCCGCATTGCTAAAAACTAAATGCCAGTTGTTCCAAAATTTACTTCTCATTTCTCAAGCCCAAAAATCGAAACCTTCAGTAATCAATCACTAATCACAATTACATAGTCCAGACTCAATATTGAGTAACCGCAAAGGTGAGCCTAAGTCCATACTCCATATCGAGCAATCGCTAGTGTGTGCTCTATCCATACTCCATATCAACCCTCGGGTAGTCACACGTCACCTTCAACATGTGTTACCTTTAGGCTTAGCCACTTTACTATTCAACAATAGAGGCACATTGGCACTTGGATTAAATAATAGGTATATTACTATATTGAAGTTTCAATGTCATTTTCAATGGCAAGTTTCAAGTTTCACTATTTAGCAACTGAATGTTTGGCATATTCCTTTGGTTATGACTTTTCAACCCTATAAATGGGGCTTAAATAGATTTTAAAAATGCACTAAGAAATGGTTTCATACCAACCATCGACCAAATCATCAAGCATTCCTTCCTTGGTCGATGTCTTGCTGACTTCAAAGGCTTTAACCATGCATTCACAACTTTGGGTATTTTTGTTCTTCTAGAATCTACTATTGATGTATTAATTTAGTTGTCTTATGCTAAACGAACTTTCAAATTCAAGATTACAATGAAATATATGTGGATAATATTTCCTTTAGGTAGTATTTCCTCATGTATACTTAATTGTGTTTCAAGGTCATAACGATATATTAGGTCGAAATTTGCTTGTGTTACTAGATAGACTCCTCTTTGATCCTTAACAAAAACTCATATCCTTTAAAACCAACCATCTTTTTTGCAAATTTATATATGGCATTTTTAATTTTAATTTTTTATTGTATTTTACAGAAGCCAAATTAAATAGAAGGCACAACTCCAAATATAAACAGAAGTTGCACTTTAAACACAAGTCCAAAACAACAATGTAGATTTCAACCCCTTATAGAAATTACTTGCATAAGAGTTCTAAAACATAGAAAAACAAACAATGCAAAAGCATAACACATAAAACATATATACATATATATTTTCCCACTGGATCCGAAAACTGGGACTACTAGGTTGATTTTTCATTATGTTCCTTTCAATGTTACAATACATATTTATACATGCCAAACCAAAAACCATCGTGTCCAATACTATGGACCAAAAACCATCACGTCCAATACCATGGACCAAAAACCATCGCATCCAAAAAACATGTGCGAAAAATCATGCACAAAGCCATATGTGGGTCCGCCCAACCTAACATAGGGTCCAAAACCAAAATTTTCCGGGGCGTTGCCCTGGACCCCATAAAGTGGGGTTACGGGTGCCCTTTAAACCCCCTATTAACTATGTGGAAAGAATATAGCACAACCCAACATTCTCCCACTTGTTAATTTCATTCCACAGGGGGCCACAAGGGAGCTTAGTCATTTTCCTAACCTTGAAATGCCCATTATCTCTCTACAACAAGAGAACTTCTCAGAGCTCACAAATTTTGCCAATGCATCTGCAGTATTCTTCAAAGTGTCCACCTTTACCAGCAACACCTTTTTGTCTTCTATCATATCGCTCACAAAGTGATACTGAACATCAATGTGCTTTGTCTTTGAATGATATGAAACTTTCTTTGCCAAGAAAATTTCACTTTGGCTGTCACAGTCTATCCTTATAGATTCATGTACTAACCCCATATTTGAACACAATCTCTACAACCAAACTAATTCCTTGCTTGCATGAGTGGCTGCCATGTATTCTGCCTCTGTAGTTGATAGTGCCACTACAGATTGTTTCTTACTCATCCAACTGACTGCACCTCCAAATAGGTTAAACACATACCCACTTGTAGATTTTCTCTGATCCAGATCTCGAGCCCAGTCTGCATCAACAAAGCCATGAATATCCAACACTCTGTCCAATCCTGTTCTTCCTTGATAGCACAGGCCATAATCACTAGTGCCAGACAAATACCTGAAAACCCGCTTCACTGCTCTCCAATGCTCCTTTCCTGGTTTTGACATAAACTTGCTCAATACTCCCATTGCATGTGCAATGTCTGGTCTAGTACAGACCATTGCATACATCAGGCTACCAACTGCACTTGCATATGGAACACAAGACATGTCCTCTTCCTCTTCTTGTGTCTTGGGACATTGTTCAGCAGATAACCTCACACCTACAGGAATAGGAACCTTCACCAGTTTACTATCCTGCATATTAAACCTCTACAGTATTGTCTCGACATACTTCCTCTGGTTTAACTAGAGCTTCCTCTTCGCTCGATCTCTTTTAATTTCCATGCCTAAAATATAGTTTGCAGCACCAAGATCTTTCATGTCGAATTTGGAGACAATTGGGTCTTCAAATCTTGGATAATTTCTTTTTCATTTCCAACTAGCAACAAATCATCCACATACAAGACTAGATAAATAACACGGTCACCAATTAATTTAAAATACACACAATGATCCACTTTGCTTCTAGTGAAGCCAAGTCCCCTATAAATGTATCAAATTTTTGATACCACATCCTTGGTGACTGTTTTAACCCTTACAGAGACTTCTTTAACTTGCATACCAGTTCTTTCTTACCCTTCACTGCAAAGCCTTTAGGTTGTTTCATGTAGATCTCCTCTTCCAGATCCCCATGAAGAAATGTTGTCTTCACATCCATCTGTTCTACCTCAAAATCAAAAGCAGCAGCAATAGATAAAAGTAATCTAATAGAGGTTGCCTTGGCAACAGGAGAAAAAATATCACCAAAATCAATTCCTGACACCTGGGAATAACCTTTTGCTACCAACCGAGCTTTGTATTTGTCGACTTTTCCTTCTGCATTTGTCTTCTTTTTGAACACCCATTTATTGCCAATGGGTTTCCTTCTAGCCGGCAACTCCACCAGATCCCAAGCCTCATTTTTGTGCAAAGATGCCATTTCATCAACCGTGGCCTCTTTCCAAAGTTTTCCAACCTCTGAATCTACTACTTCCTTCACAATTTTGGGATCATCATCAGTAATAGATAAAGAAAAATTTGAATAGAAAGCAAATGGACTATACCTTTTACGCTGCCTTCTTTCTCGAACTAATCTTCCCACAGTTGGAGTTTGTGGCTCTTCATCTTCTAATTCCTCCTCTGCTGTAGAGTCTGATTCTTCCTCCTTTAGCTCAAACTCTATCTTCTTAGGTTCCTTTCATTGGAATTCATGTTTAATAACATCTTTTACCTCTCTGAACACCACATCTTAGTTGTACACAACCTTCCTTGTTATTTGGTTCCAAAGCTTATAACCCTTTAAACCATCCTTATACCCAACAAAGATGCACTTTTCAGATTTACTATACAACTTGGTTCGTTTCTCCTTTGGAACATGTACATATGCATCACATCCAAATACCCTCAGATGTGAAAGAGAGGGTTACTTACCAGTCCATACTTCTTGTGGAGTCTTATTCTCCAACGCTGATGAAGGTGACCTGTTGACCAAGTAACATGCAGTGTCCACTACCTTTGCCCAGAATTCCTGTCCTAACCCGACACCACTGAGCATGCTTCTTTCCCTTTCCATCAACGTCTTGTTCATTCTTTCTGCGACTCCATTTTGCTGAGGTGTATATGGAGTAGTCTTCTACCGTACTATACCACACTTCTTACAAAATTCTTCAAATTCCTTGCTGCAGAATTCTCCATCATTGTCTGTCCTTAGTACCTTTATCTTCTTCTTTGTCTGATTTTCCACCAGAGCCTTAATTTCTTTAAACCTGTCAAAGACTTCAGATTTCTTCTTAAGGAAATATATCCATGTATTCCTTGAGAAGTCATCTATAAATGATACATAGTACACAGACTTACCCAGTGATGGAACTTTCACAGGTCCAAACACATCACTGTGCACAAGGTCTAATATCTGTTTCGTCCTCTTACCACCAGAGGGGAAACTCACCTGATTCTACTTCCCATATACACAATTTTCACAGAAATCAAAATCCATAGAGCTATTACTCTACCTTCTACCATACCTTTACCATGAAGTATTCGAAGGCCCTTCTCTCCAATATGTCCAAGCCTTTGATGCCACAGTATGGTCTTCTCTCCAGAGACCACTAGATTTTCTACTCCATTTTCAGGAACCATAGAAATATTGCACCCGTCAACAACAGTGCTACCCTGCAGCTTGTACAGAGTTCCAATCCGAACTCCCCGCATCAATACCAGTGCTCCTCGAACCATCTTGCAGGTATCCTTCTCGAACACTGTCTTTACACCTGCATCATCCAACTTGCTTACAGAAATCAGATTTCTGGCCAATGCAGGAATATGCAGAACATCCGGAAGGGTTCTAACCCTTCCACCTTGCAACTTCAACTTTACTTTTCCGCGACCAATGATTCTAGCCTTCCTATCATCTCCTAAGAAGACATCACCACCATCATATTTCTCATACTCGCAGACCACTCTCTATGGGGAGTGAAGTGAAAGGATGCACCTGAGTCAATCAACCATGCTTCATGATCTACATGTGTACTTGAAGAAGCCAAGTACACATCCCCACCTTCATCTAAGGTGGTTTTCGCTTCTACAGAAGGAGCATCATCAGATCCCTTTCCTTTATCAGGAGCTTTAGATTTACACTCCATTTTGAAGTGCCCTTCCTTTTCGCATTTCCAGCACACCACCTTTGTAGGTTTTCCTAGAGATTTAGATCTCCCTCTAGATTTAGATCTCCCACTCGATGACTTATTTTTGTTTTTGTTCTGGGACCGTCCTCGTACAGACAAGGCATCACCTTTCTGGTTGTCCATATTTTTCCGTCTCATCTCCTCCGTCAGCAAGGCTGAGACTATTTCATCAAACTGCAAAGCAGTTGCATTGCTACCTATTGCAATAACCAGACTATCCCACGAGTCTGGTAGAGAACACAACAAACTGATGCACTATCTTCATCTGAAATTTTAATATCAATAGATAATAATTGACTTACCACAGTATTAAACGCATTTAGATGCTCTGTCACCGAGTCTCCATCTTTTCATCCTCAAGTTATACAGCTTTTTCTGTAGGAACAATTTATTCACCAGAGACTTAGATTGGTACAAAGTCCCTAACTTGTCCCACAAAGCCTTTGCCATAGCTTCCCCTGATACATTCAGCAATACTGAATCTAAGACACACAATCGTATTATGCTCTTTACCTTTCGATCCAACTTCTTCCATTCTTCATCAGTCACTCTCGTTGGTTTAGTACCTGGATCTACCACGATCCACTGATCTTTATCCGCCAACAGATCCTCAATATTGAGTTTCCAAAACTCAAAACTCTAACCATTAAAGTTCTCGATCTCTATCTTTCCACCGCTCACCATCTCCCTTCACCACCAGAATTGGTCTCGCAGATCTCCCACTGAACAGGGTCTACCACAGGCCCGAGCGAAACCCATCAAAAACAAAGTCGTCCCCTTGAAGCCAAAAATAGCTCTGATACCAAATGTAGGTTTTAACCCCGTACAGAAATTACCTGCATACGAATTCTAAAACACAGAAAAATAAACAATGCGAGAGCATAACACATAAAACACATATACACAGAGATTTTCCCGCTGGATCCCAAAATCAGGACTGCCAGCTTGATTTTTCATTATGTTCCTTTTAATGTTATAATACATATTTATACATGCCGAAGCATCCAATACCATGGACCGAAAACCATCGCGTCAAATACCATGGGCAGAAAACCATCGCATCCAATACCATGGACTGAAAAAACATCGTGTCCAAAAACCATGTGCGAAAATCATGCACAAAACCATAGGTGGGTCCGCCCAACCTAACATAGGGTCCAAAATCAAAATTTCCCGGGGCGCTGCCCTGGAGCACATAAAGTGGGGTTACATGTACCCCTCAAATCCCCTGTTAACAACGTGGAAAGAATATAACACAACCCAACACTTCTATTTCTATGAGTGTTATCAACTACAACTTTTGTGTGCCTCTATGTTCACAAGTGCCACTTTCACTTTTGCAACTGTCAATTTTGATTGATTTTTCCTTAACAAGTGTCATGCTCATATTATCTTCATTATGGAATGTGTTGCCTTCATTTTCTTTAACTTCTGCAAGTGTCGCTTTGTTATCATTTCAAGGTGTGATTGTTGTTGATGATTCATGTGCATTCCCTTTCCTTGCATCAATGGCAATCATGTGTGTGATCCATGTTTGAGTTGTTATCGGATGAATTTATTTCTTTTACTCTATTTGTCTCACACTTAGCCATTTTAAAGCCCTTTCTTTTTCCTACTATTCAGCACAAGTTGAAGAGGCATTAGCCTTCTTACTATTTAAAGAGTGCAACTTATCCTTGAGCTTCATTGACCCATATTTCCTCCCATGCTTTTACACTAAGTACTTTATAAGGTCTCCTTCCTTTCATATTGCATTAATACCTCCTAAGGATAAGTCACCATAGCCTTTTTATGCCTCTCTCAGTGAAAAGGCACACTTCAGAAAAACAAGGACCTTCTCTCCTTTAAAAATCTCAGTCTAGACAAACAAGGACCTTCTTGCCTTAAACAACACACTTTGAGAGCCTCGACGTACTTCAAAACCATGAGCACACTCCTTCATCATGAAGAAATGCACCCTCTTAAGTGTATGTTGCACTCACGAAGCATGAAACCTTAGGGCGCATGTCAAACTCATAAAGCACGAAGGTTGAGCACACTCCTTCAACATGAAGAAATGTGCCCTCTTAAGTGCATGTTGCACTCACAAAACATGACTCCTTATAGAACATATTGCACTCACGAAGCACGAAGGTTGAACACACTCCTTAGGCATGAATAAATGCGCCCTCTTAAAGTGTGTGTCACACTCACAAAGCATGAAGCTTCATCCTTACCTTTGAGTGCATGTCGCACTCACGAAGCATGAAGCTTGGCCACACTCCTTCAGCACAAAGAACTGTGCCCTCTTTGAGCGCATGAGTGCACCTCGAAGGCTTGAATTTTTTCCCTTCATCCCTTTAGTGTGCTATGGTGTTCCCTCCTTTTCCTTGAGTGTATGGCACATTTTTGAAGCCTGAAGCTTTTGTGCACACTCCTTCGGCTTGAAGAACTGTACCCTCCTTAAGGGAACATGTCACACCAATGTAGCACAAAGCCTTAGAGTGCATGTTTCACCCATGAAGAACTAAGCTTCATCCTTCCCTTTGAGCACATGAGTGCACCTCAAAGGCTTGAATGTTTTCCCTTCATCCCTTTAACATGATCCAATGTTCCCTCCTTGTCCCTAGGTGCATGAGTGTACCTTGAAGGCCTGAAGGCCTGAAGGCTACCTCCTTCATCTCTTCAAAGTGCTCCCTTGAACCCTTGATCTATCTCTATCTCTTAATTAAGTGCACCTTGAAGGTCTCTTGTGAACCTTGATGAGTTTAATTATGCCTTCCTAATCAAGCCTTATTCTTTTAACCCTCTCACAGACCTATCATGAGAAAATCATTCCATGAGCTAGATAGTGATAAAATAGATGTTTTTAGACTGATTTCACCTCATCATGAATGATTTCCATTAGAAAGAGTACCATCCTATCATGACAAGGTGATGCTCAAGAGAAGATAGCAAGGAGAAAGCATAAATAAACAATTGTGGAAAAGATGAAAAAAAGAGAGCTATCATGTAGACATGAAGCAAATCATGAACCAAATGGAAAGAGGACATTGCATGATGACTCAGAGGATTCTAGTTTTGATTAAAGACCCTTTGGAGGTTGAATATAATAAACAAAAGCATATCTTTCATGAAGATGAAACATGGATCAAATTTATCATCAAGAATGCAACATGAAGTAGAAAGGAAGCTAGATCGCCACCTCATCATGAAGTCCATGTCATCATTGTCAAGTTGTAACATGTACAAGTGTCATCATAATCATCAATGTATGTCCATGTGTCATTCAACATCATCATGTGGAGTGTAATGATGTATTTTCAAAGAAAAGGAAAAAATGTAATGTGTAGAAGTCCAAGAGTCATATGTGGAATAGGAAGAGTCACATAGTCATATATGGACAAAGATTTTATAGAAGTATGAAAGTCATTTAGAAATTCAAGAATTGTTTAGAATTAAAAAGGACACACTAGAATTCCAAGAGTCATGAGGATATGGAAGGTCATTCCTCTTGTTATAAAAGCAACCTTATAACTCAATTAAGGGGCTTTTGCAGAGCTAGTCTTGGCTTCTCTACTTGGCATAGGAGAGAAAAACTATTCTCTTGAGAAGAAAGAAGTGACTTAATGTCCCACTATTGGAACTAGTGTTCACCATTGTAATTGATGTATTTGGATATTTCACCTTATAAATTAAGCTCCATGAGCTAACACATTTTAATGCATGTATTGCAAATGTTTTAGGGCTATTCTTGGGATGTTTACGGCATATGTTTTGTTCATATGTAGCGGATAAATTGAACTATTTATGTGGCTTTGGTAATTATCTTGTTGAATGTGTGTTGTATTCACTTTAATATCATTGTGTGAACTATTTCACTAACGAACCTTTTCATGCTTTTGTGTGTCTCTTCTAGGATAGTACTATTAGTTTTCTCTTAGAGACTCACTTTTTGTCTCCCCTCATGAAGGTTTCCTTTTACATCCTGCAATTGGTGCCTCATAATGTCATCTTACTTGCTTATTCAAGGTTTATCTATATAATCTCTTAGGTTATTCATTGAAACCAAGACAAACCTTTGTGTTATGGTGGCCAGGCCAATACTCTGGATGGGGTTGCTACTCCAAATGGTGTGAGGTCTAATTGGCGCTAGAAGGAGGGCAAGATGACAAGTTGTGCCCATTAAGTCTATTTTGAATCTCTTATATTTAATGTCTCATTCTCAAATCATACTCCCAAGGTGTTTCTGCCTCCATCCATTCTTTTGATCAATTCCTCAAGGAAATTCATCAAGATTTTGATAGGTATGATTACCGAGATGTTTTTAACAGAATCAATCAACTTATAATGAATCCTAATTAATCAATTGAGGATTTTTCCAATTGATTCCTTCACTTATGTTATGAGCTTCCTGGAGAAAATTTGGATTGGGATTTCCTTAAAGTGAAGTTTGAAAGTTTGGTTTGAATCTCTTTACATGGTGAATCTAAACCCCCTGATGTTTATGTTCTCCAAACCTTTGTAAATCGTGAGACACCTCTTATTCTAAAGGAGGAACCTACTTTTCCTTTTGTTCCTTGTCCTCCTCTATTTCCAGTACCAATTTGGGTGCCTCGTAGTGATAATGTTGAAGTTGGGAAATCTAGAAATCAAATTTCTAATCCATCTTCTCAACCTTCTCCCACTTTCCATGATTCATATCCAATGGAGGAAACCTTGGAATGGTTCATGGGGCCCAAAGTGAAGGTTAATCCCTTGATTTCCCCAGATGGTATTGACACTCATAATACTAGTCTTAAATCTGATTTGAATTCTTGTCCTTCTCTATCATCTCCTTTTCATGATCCCTTGCCCCATGATTTTCTTGATCAACCTATTCCAAATCCATGTATATATCAAGAGCAAGGTAGTCACATTTCACAGGTAGAGGAGCAAGAAAGTGAGGATTATTTTAATATTTCTTATCTTTTCCAAAACCCTCCGTGTTAAGATTATGATATTCCACCATTGATTGATTTCGAATCTAGCAATATCAGTGATTAATAAGATCAAATTGATTTTACTAATCAATCTAAACTCTTGGGAAACATCATTCTGATGATGATGATTCTATTGATGTACATCATGACGATTTCCAAAGTGCACCATTTGATCTTTTGATTTCTCAGGAAGATTTGTTTTGGAATATTTATACCTCAAATTTGATTCAGTTCAAGAAGTTGTTCTCATGGAAAATTCCTCTTAATCTCACTATCCCTTGTGTTATATTGTTTGTAATGCATCAACTTGTGATGAAGAGACTCCATGCTCTTTACATTCATCATCTAATGAGTTGGATTTTGAATTGACACAAGGTAGTGAGTTCATCCATGAGGAAGAAGAAGGTAAGTAGTTGATCAAGTATCCATTCAATTCCTTATCATTTCCAATTTTGCATGAAGAAAAATCTTTTATCTAGGTTACTCATGAGATTTGTCTGATTTATCCATCTTTAGATGTCCAATTAGAAGATTCTTTCGACTTGGGTAATATGTTTTTCAAAGATGTAAATTTTCACCAAATCATTGATGTGGATGGTTTCCATTTGGATAATAGTGATCTTGTTGAATTTATTGATGGTAATTATACATATACCATGCATGTCCTGATTCAATCTTCAAAATGAAATTCTATGATTCTGGAAAGTATTGAGACTCATCGAGGAGTCGAGGCACTTCAACTTTCATTGATGGTTATGTCAGGGTCTTGTGACTTTGGTAACGCCCCTGAACTAAATCATATTTGGATATTCTCGCAAAATTATTTCCTTTGCATGGTTTCATTGGATGCAAATTCCTTCTTGAAAGACATTCGCTATTTTGAATATATCTCTTTAAACTTTCAATCTTTTATTTATGGTCAAATTGAGCATTATGTTTCAATTGATCATTCCTCATCCAAGTCTCTTATATCTAACTTGGGTTTGGAGTGTATACCTTTCATGGATGAGCGAAGTTCTGAAGTTGATCATTATGAAGATAATAATTGGTTGAATGATTCATACATGTTACATTCTTTTGAAGGTAATCAACTCCTAATCCTTCTTGTTAATATTCTAATGCTAATAATTTAAATATTTCACCCAATATCCTCTTGAGCATTAATTGGTGCTTATGTTACTTTTTGAATCAATTTCCTCTTTTTCATCAGCAACATCTCGACTGGTTTCATGTGTTTTCCATATTGTCATTCATTTTTAGTAATTATGATGCCAATCTTGGTTGTAGTCGGTCAGAAGTAGATGGTTTGTCACATTCATCATATGAGGAAGATGATAGTTTCATTCGAAGCATTTGTAAATTTGCTCAAACTGATTTATCTTTATTGTCTCCCCATCGAGAATCTTATGTCTTAACCATCCCATCTGATCATGGTTCGTGTTTTAACAACTATCATTTAATTGATCATTTTCCCACTAGTGTACATAATGATGGTTGTTTTATATCAGTTGATATTTATGATTTATTATATCTATATTTAGATACTTGTCAAGCAATTGAGGCACTTCAGCCTCCGATAATGGTTATGTCAGATCCTCACTTTCTTGACAAGCCTTATGAATTTGATCATATATACTTTCCCTTGCAAGATTCTCGTTCTAATTCCATGCCATTAATTGAGAAATTATATTTTCAAAGATTTCAGTTTTCTCAAGAGGATGTTTTTGAACTACATGATCCAATCTATAATCAGATGGAGGCATCTTAGTTAGCAAGCTCATTTGTTGGAAACAAGTTTTGATTTCTCTTGATGTTTGCTAAGGAAGACGATATAAGTGCAGGCACTATCATAAGGAGTTGTAGAGGTTTGTATGATTTTTGTTCTTATAGAAAAGGTAAGGTTGCAGGTTGGGTAAATTCAGGTGGTATGACACATCTTTCTTTCTTTAAGAATTACCTTATATTTGTTTTGTCATATATTAAAGCTTTTATCTTTTCTGAGGAACATTATCATATATTGGTTTTCATTGCTCGTATCTCTGTGATTGTCGATCTTGAGAAATTGCATTGGCTTCATTGGAAATATCATTACACTTTCCCCTTACCTCTAGTTGGCTAGGTTAGGAGTAGGCTTAGTTTCATTTAGTTTCCTTTGCATTTCATCCAACTTTTTCCCTACTCTCCATTTAGTCTTTGCATTAGTTTTGTTTTCATATTTTGTCTTACATGACACTTTTTGATTCAGTCTCCATTTTCTTTATCTCTTGTTTCTACTTTTTGTTTTGTTATGCCCTTTCTTTTGTCATTTTTTTCAATAAGACTTTGCATGAAAGATGATATTGTTGGCTCAAAACAAATATGGAAAAACTTGAAAAGGGTAATTGTGATGATGAACAATTCTTGGCTTATTTGTTGCCTCTGCTCTATCTTAGGTTTACATATATTTAAATTCAATGATGTCTAAATGGAAAATACGATCCACTTGAATGGAAAACCTTTGGTTGAACTATAAAGGTTGTATCTATTCTAGGATCCTCATTCTTGAATTCGGTATTGTAAGTAAATAGTGTTTTTCTTGTTGATTCAGACAAGTAGAGAAAGGATAAGGGGAAAATTTAAAGAGATCAAACAAATATCATTGGTCTATAAATAATTCTCTAAAGGGGAAACCTCCTCTGCTCTCAATAAGTCAGGATCTCTTTTCCACCCGTAAAATAAATAAGTTCCAAAGCACTTTCCCATTAATAAATAATAATAAAAAATAAAGGGTGAAAGAAAAGAAAGGCTTCCTACATAGGGAGGTGAAGCAAGTGACTTCGTTGGGGTACTGTCTAGGCTTGCTGGAAGTGAAGCAACACTTGTGCTCCTGTAGTGATTTTTTCAGGGTACTATCCATGCCTACTAGTAGTGGAACAACACCAGAGATGAAACTCATACTCTGAACATCTTAAACTTTTCATGCATATTACCCTTTTCTAGATCAAAACCATTGTGATTTGGAATGCCTTGTTATGTGTTTAACTAAGTAAGGGAAGGGGGGGGACTATATCTATAATCGGGTTAAGTAGCAAATCCAAGGTAATATGCAAGATGAATCAATACTTCTTGAAATATTGATACCTTGTACTTAGAGAATTAAACCTAAACAGAGAAGTCAAAGTTCTACCAGTGTGTCGCCAAGTGTTGTCGCTATGATCAACACCCTCCAAAAATTTTACCACACTTGAAATTTGGAGCCTACCGAGGATCCTACAATCTGTCATTCCATGGTCAATTAGTGTTTTGTAAAGTGATTAAGTCTTCTTCCAATTCTTAATGTTCAAGTCACTTGGACACACATGCTCATTACTCGATGAGTTCATGAGAACACTTCCTTTATGAAAGTTGGAACAAGCATGGCATTGTCCATCAAGACAATGGTTGTGCGAATTTCAAATCATGTCAATAGTTAATGCCCACTTTTGTTGATAGTATCCCTCACCTTGGTTGTGATTTTACTTCTATTTCTATGAGTGTTCTCAACTGTCGTTTTTGTGCTCCTCTATGTTCATAAGTGTCACTTTCACTTTCACAGATATCACTTTTTCTTGATTTCGCCTTAACAATTTCATACTCATGTTATCTTCACTATGGCAAGTGTTACCTTCAATTTCTTTAAATTTTGCAAGTGTCTCTTTGTTATCGTTTCAAGGTGTGATTGTTTTTATGATTCATGTTCATTCCCTTGCCTTGCATCAATGACATTCATGTGTGTGATCCATGTTTGAGTTGTCACCAGATTCATTTCTTTATTTTACTCTATTGGTCTCACACTTATCCATTTACGAGCCCTTTCCTGGTCCTACTATTCAACACAAGTTGAAGAGGCATTATCCTTCTTACTATTTAATGAGCGCAGCTTATCCTTGAGCCTCATTCACCCATATTTCTTCCCATGCTTTTGCACTAAGTCTTTTCTAAGGTCTCCTTCCTCTCATATTGCATTAATACCTCCTAAGGATAAGTCACCATTTCCTTTTGGTTCCTCGTCAGTGAAAAATCACACTTCCAAAGAAAAATGACCTTCTCTCCCCTAAAAAGTGCATTTTGGACAAACAAGGACCTTCTTTTCTTAAAAATCACACTCTGAGAGCCTAACCACACTTCAAAACTATGAGTGAACTCCTTTGACGCAAATAAATGCACCCTCTTAAGCGCATGTCGCACTCATGAAGCATGAAGCCTTAGGGTGCATGTCACACTCAAGAAGAACGAAGGTTGAGAGCACTCCTTTGGCATGAAGAAATGTGCCCTCTCAAGTGCATGTCTCACTCATGAAGCATGAAGCCTTAGGGAACATGCCGCACTCACAAAGCACGAAGGTTGAGCGCACTCCTTCGACACAAAGAAATGAACCCTCTTAGAGTGCATGTCGCACTCAAGAAGCAAGAAGCTTCATCCTTCCCTTTGAGTGCATGTCACATTCATGAAGCACAAATCTTGCATGCACTCCTTCGGCAAAAATAACTATGCCCTCTTTGAGTGCATGAGTCTCGAAGGCTTGAATGTTTTCCCTTTGTCCCTTTGGCATGCTCCAATGTGTGCTCCTTGTCCTTGACCAGATGGCGCACTCTTGAAGCATGAAGCTTTGGAGTGCACTCCTTCAGCTCAAAGAACTATGCCCTCCTTAAGGGTGCATGTCCTACCCACAAATAACGAAGCCTTGGAGTGCATGTCGCACCCTCAAAGCATGAAGCTTCATCCTTCCCTTTGAGCACATGAGCACACCTCAAAGACTTGAATGTTTTCCCTTCATCCCTTCAGAATGCTCTATTGTGCCCTCCTTGTCCTTGGGTGCATGATTGAACCTTGAAGGCCTAAAGGCTATAAGCTTCACTCCTTCATCTCTTTGGAGTGTGCCCTTGTGCCCTCTTGGTCTCTTTCAATGCATGAGCACACCTTGAAGGCCTAAAGCCTCCCTCCTTCATCTCTTTGAAGTGTGCACTTGTGCCCTTGAGCTCTCTCTCTCTCTTGATTAAGTGCACGAGTGCACCTTGAAGGCCCTTGTGAACCTTGATGAGTTAAACTTTTCCCTCCTAATCAAGCCTTCTTCTTTTAACCCTCTCACAAGCTTATCATAAGAAAATCATTCCATGAGCTAGGTAGTGATATAATATATGTTTTTAGACTGATTTCACCTCGTCATGAATTCTTTTCATTGGCAAGTGTTCCTTCCTAGCATGACAAGGTGATGCTCAAGAGAAGATAGCAAGGACAAAGTATAAAGAAACATTTGTAGAAAAGAGGAACACAAGAGAGCTATCATGTAGACATGAAGCATATCATGGA